>SRPT01000245.1:0-37660 GCA_018360205.1 Claviceps digitariae
AGGGGACAAAAAAGGTCGAGTAATTTCTCATTTTTTTTTGAAAAAAAAAAAAAAAAAAACAAATCAAGCACATCATCTCCTCTTGGACGCCTCAGGCGAAGGCGACCGACTCAAACTCCGCTCATCCCGCCCCCTCAGCTTCAACCACTTCTTGGTACTGAGAGTCAAGTCCCGATCGAGCTCCTCGCCGGGATTCTTGCGATGGATAAAGTTGCAGAAGCCGCCGCGCACGCAGCCCTCTCCGGAATTTAAGCGGCAGCATGCTTCGCGGAAGTCGGTCACGGGGCTGAGTTCGCAGTAGATGGGGCGGCCGGCGTACCAGCGGGAGTTGAGTTCGTCGCAGGCTTGTTGGGCGGATTCTTCGTATTTGAAGCGTGCGTAGACGTTGCCGATGAGGTCTATGGGGGGTGGGTAGCATGATGGTTAGTAAGACCACGGAGAGATGAAAAGGAGGGGATGAAAAAAGAAGAGAGTAGATGCCCGTGTGGAGGAAACAAACAGTCCTAGCGGCACAAAGGAAGAAAACATACGGTCGTTATTGTTATCACACACAACCAACTCCTCCAGCTCCCCGTACTTGCACAGCTCACACCATATATCTTCGTAAAAGGCGTCAAAGTGGTTCTGCAGCTGTGAAGGGTTCATGCGGTTCTTGGGATCGTATGCCGGGTTCTGGTACAGGTTCGGCATGAGGATCGTCTGGGAGTACGACGGCTTGACGTGCTTGCGCGAGCAGCGGTCTCCGTGGCGGCAGGCGCCGATTTTCTTTTGGATGGGACACACGCGAAATGTTAGTTTTTAAATGTAACGTTTCTTGACTGCTCCGGGTGTTTCTTTTGCATAGCATCAAGACAATGAGGGTGGTCGTAGATGGAGGAGGCGCTTACAAAGTAGAATGAGCAGTTGACTTTGTCGAGCTCCGTGCCGAAAATGGAGGCCAGGAAATTGGCCATTTTGGCGAGTCTGGCTTAGCAGAGGGGTAGAAACAAGAAAAGGAAAAATAACACGCGTGTACGGAATGGCGAGTGTTGGGAATTGTTGGTGTAGATTATATTGAACAGCATGGAATGGCGATGCGATGCGATGCGATGCGATCGATATCGAGGTTGCAAGCTTCTTGGAGCGCAGAGCTGTGGCTGGGTCACGTGCGTGGCTGGTGATTTGTAAGATGCAGTTGTTTTGCTGGGTGGTTCTGTGGCTGCATTCAGGTGTGGAGTAGTACGTTTGTAAGTATCGAGTACCTGAGCGCAGTGTCAGAACCACCAAATAGACCTTACTTACAAAATAGGGGTGAAGAGTCGCCTCATGGTTTATTCTGCCTTTTTTTTTCTTTTGTCAGTGGCCTTGCAACTGATAAGAAACTGGCCCACGCTGAGGTGACCCAATTGCTACGTAAACTATCAAAACACAAATCTAGTGAAATACAACAAAACGTAACAGTCAAGTGAAAGCCGTTTCCGGATCCTGCATGTGCTCGAGGATGCCCAGGAACTCCAGAGGTAGCCCCACGAGCCCACGAGCAGGGATCCCATCCTATTGATGCAACAGATACGACTACAACACCCCGGCCCGCACCATTGCGCGCCCATCTTCGAGCATTGAACCAGATACATTCATTGTCCCGACTTGCTGTTGGTGCGCCAAGACCTCATCTGACGATTGGACGTCTTTCCCCTTATTTCCGTGCCTTTAATTCATTCTTTTCAGCATTCTTTCTGGTCGACAAAAACAACATTCGAGGCTGTGTCACCCTCCGCCTAGGGCCATCAACCAGGGGGCCTGTTCTCGCAAAAAAATCTCCCGCGTTGGGTGTTCGGGACATTTTCTGGAAATCATGCTTTGGCCAAGACCCTGACTTCCGTTTACGATCCTCGGATACTTTGCTTTCGCCTGTGCCTGGACGAACTGCTGGACCGTGTCACCGCAAGACAGGCCATTGCTGTGCTGCATAGTACCCCTCGGCGATTATCGAAAACCTCCGTAAACAACGACATTGTCTCGCACTTCCAACGAGCCCCAAAAGCGAACAAAAGAAATAGAAAAAAAAAGGAGAAGAAGAGGGGGATAAAATCCAAAACATGGATCAAGCAGACATCCCCGCGCTCCTGGCGCGGTTGTCGAGCGATGGAGAAGCCGCGCGCAAAATGGCAGTCTTCAAGCTGCAGACGTCCATCAATGATCCCGCATTTGCCGACGTCTTCATATCATCGGGCGGTCTCGTCGTCTTGCGCGGCTTGATCATGGCTTCGGGAGGAAACACACTCGCCTACTCTCTGCAAAGCCTGACGCGGCTGCTCGAGGTAGACATGGGGTGGGACATCTTCGAAGGTCCATCAGCAAGTGCCTTTGTGGAACGCATCGTGGAACTCATCGTCATCAATCCCTTGGTTAATATCCTGCGGGGGGCCATGTCCATCCTTGTTGCTCTCGTCAGCCATTCCCAGTCAAGCCTGCCTCTGAGCCCCGTTGGTGGTGGTGGTGGTTCATCGCCTGGTTCGTTTGGCTTCCGCGCCCTCAAGCCTGCCGTGGCGGTTTATCCGCAATTCTTCGAGCTGGTCATTCAGCAATTGCACAGCGCCGACCATGCGTTGTGCGCCAGCGCCCTCATGTTCATCAATGCGCTGATACGTGATGCCATCTCCAACAGCTCGTCCACCAGCACTTGTCCCAACGGAAGCGCTACCGCTGGTGCAGGCACAGGCACTGGCGAGGACTGGGCAAAACTCGTCACGCGCCTGCGAGATTTGGGCCTCGACCAGGCTGTATACCGGCTGATACAGAGCTCGTCATTACAGGATTTGGCGCATCCTGCACTTGAGTTCCAGTCTCTCACCAAGGTATTGCTGAGAAAGTGGCGGTCCGTCAGAGTCGACTTGGAACGGCCAGACCACCGGCGAGCCATGAAAAGTATACACCTGGCTAGTGCGCCGTCGAGAAGCATCAACGGAAATTTGTCCATGGATGGCGCTTCCGACGCGGCGGACACGGCGGACAAGAAGGACGGCATCACCACGGCGCCGCGAAAACAGAAACGCGAAAAATGGAGGAGACTGGGGTTCAAGACGGAAAGTCCTGCGCACGAGTTTGATCAAACGGGCTATCTGGGGGTCATCGACTTGACAGACTATGTACGAAGACATGAGGATGGGTTCCAAAAGCTGCTGCTTGAGCAAACCGCAAAGCCGCTCCGGGAGCGATGTCCCATTGCGAGAGCCAGCTTAGCCGTGACGATGATCCTGTACGAGCATTTCGAAGTCGACGAAGCCGAGGTGGAGGATGCCAAGGGACATCATCGCTTGGAGGCCAAGGACCACGACCATGATAGGCTCTTTCAGCCCCTACTTCTCCAGTGGTCTCGTCTGCACACGGCGGGTCTGCTGGCCTTCTTCCGTATCTGGAAGGCGACGGGCGCCGAGCTCGAGGACTTTGCCAAGGTGGCCGAGCTGGTCCGCATTCTCGTCGAGCAGGTCGTCGGTCGCGCAGCTCGAACCAAGGACATTTTGGAGACGGAAGATGAGCTTCTCGAATTTGATATTTCCCAGCTGCGAGAACTGCAGATGGAGCTTTTGGAGCTCTCCTTTGAAGAGACATGGGGCGACCATCTATATCAAGTGCGCGAGACGCTCAAGCAGGAAGCGCTGCAGTTTGTCAAGGAGCAGCGTGTTCGCTGTCTTCTCCAGGGATCCTGGTTCTGCAAGCCAGCGGCGCATCAGAATAACAAGAAGGATCACGATGCAGGCGAAGAAACCGGTCCGAAGCCAAAGCAATCGTTGCCATGGCGGTTTGTCAAGCTCTCTCACAACCGGCGCTTTCTGCACTACGCAGACTTTGAGCGCCAAATGGCCCAAGACCCCGGTCTGGACGTCCTGACCGACAAACTTGACCTGAGCGCCATCAGCTCCGTGGGCTCCAACGTGTCTGCGGTCGAGGACAACAAGAGCAATGTCAGCGGGTCTACAGTGCAGAACCCGACGACGACGGCACGCCAGGCCAAGACGACAACCCGGATCACCATTTACGCAGCCAGCGAGGCCAACCCGCGCGGCGAGCTGGAAGAATATCCCATGCTGACGCTGTGGCCGGTGAATCCTAGCCTGGCATCGGAATGGCTCGACGGCCTCCTCATGCTGCTCAACCAGGCTCCCATCACCGCCGAGACAAGCAAGCTCATCAACCTGGTGAGCGATTATGGACTCAAAATTCGGCTGCTCAACGTGAGAATGGACTCTGCCTTTGAAGGTCCACCCCCGGGGGCAGGCACGGTGCCCAGCCGAGCGGGACTAGACGATGACTATTTCTTTGACGTGTAGTTGCATGGGCTGCCGAGTGAAACTGACACCGATGAAGCAACGTGGTGCTTTATGTTTGGCCCAGTCGTTCATGTTTCGATCATTCTGTAGCCCCCTTTTATGTACAGTTCGAAATCCCATATACCCCCTCCCGTTACGTTATATCTCTTTATTTGGAAAAGAAAAAAAGGTAATGAAGCGGGAGAAACTTTTTTTTTTTTTTTTCAATTATTCATTTTTTTTTTCTTTTTTTTTTCTTGTGGCTATTCATCGAGGGCGAAAGCATGTTTTGGCATTCTACGCATATGGAGTATCTCCCGACCTTACTGCCTATTTATTTCTTGTATTTTGTTTTTACTCTGCCGCTGCAGACAGAGACTTGGATCAGTTTCCATTGTATTTTAGACTGGGAGTAAAGAGGACACCCCGTTGGGCTGTAATGTACTGTCTGGGCTGTGTACCTATGTTACATGTTGCATGTGGAAAGGAAACTAGAAAGGCGTTGATGCTATTGAACATGCATTTCTTGTTGCTTAATACGAAAAACAGCGGTTGTAGCCGCGGAGATGGATGCGTGCTGCATGCACTGGTTTGGTTCTTCGTAGCACTTGACGTTGTGCATTGTACATACCCAGTGTCCTACGCGACAGTGCCGTTACTTTGCATCCACATCCAACATCCAATAGGTGCTCTCAGACGTGCATGAATGCGTTGGCAAAGGCTCCTCCTCAGCAAGGCGCAGACGGAGAGCCGAAAAAAAAAAAGAAGGAACGAAATGATATCTGCTGCTTGGGCACGAACACGGACAAACACCGGCGTGCTGTGTATTTGCGCGACTTTTGCTGGCGATCAACTGGTTGTGATGCCCGAGCATGAGGTTGGGTTGAAGCAGAAAAGCAAGAAAAAGAAACAGAAAAAGAAAAGAAGAGATTAATAAAATCCCAACTTGCTGATACCGTGCCATTGGGCGATTAATGCGTGACTAGCGGCGCGCCTTCCCTAGACTCCAGGCTCCAGAGGCAGCCAGCAGAAAAAGGGCGGCTGCAGCCAAGTCGCTGTACAGTGAGATTGGCTACGAGCTCGTTGGGCGACAAAAGCAAGTATCCAGCCAAGCCTGCACTTCTTTATCCCCCCCCCCCCTTCGACCCTGCTTCTCTTCTTCATCTTCTTCATCTCTCTTCATCTTTCCATTTCTACTCTCCTCCGCGCACCCGGCGTTGCGTCTTGGATGAGATGCCGTCCTTTTTGTACGAGTAGGACCATAGACGCTGCGAGAGACGAGTTACGGTCGTCTCTCTCTTTGTCTCTGACAAAATAATCCCTTTGCTGGAGCCCGCGGGGCCAGCAACCTCGAGACTTGACTCTCACACAATCAGGGTGCGTATTTGCGTGTGGCTCTGCGAGCACGTCTATCCCAATTGAGGAAATTGGAACAGACACGAAGCTTGTCGGATGGAATAAACTCAAACGTCTATTTCAAACGTCTATTTCACTTCCTCGCCATCGAGGTCTGGGCAAAAGCTCTCAATCCCTCCCTCGGCCTGGCCCCGCCTGCTGCCTGCTGCCTGCTGACTCAGCTAGACAGGCACCAACGCTTCCTTGCGAACAGCCTGTCGACAATCTGGATTCCTTCGAGCCACGCGAAACCGAACAAGGGAAAATCGGCCATCACCAGAAATAATATTACACCATCCATCTTTCTTATCGATTGCTCGGCCCCTGGACAAACCGACACAAGAGACTTGTTGCTCAAACTTTTCCCCCCTTTTTCATCGTCCCTCTGAGTCTCTGCGTACAGATACAACCACTAGCATCGAAACCGTTACACTAGCAGCCAGCGTTTCCGCGCGATTTTGCTTGCGACGCAAACATTCTTTCTAGACTATCCTGCGACTCGACACTGGTCTTGGCTCGCCGTCTCTAATTAACCTGGGGATTTTTTTGGTATGTGCCGTCCAAATCCCTTTGCTTTGCACCAAGGCACCAGTCAAGCCTCGCATGTCCAGTTTTACCCCATATCGGTGGCGCCTTGCTTCGGCGTCCCCTGAACCTTCGCTGTTTGCACGCCCCTTTTCATCTCTGGGTTGGATCTGGCCTCGGACACACGACCGACTGACAGCCTTTGAATCCTTGGCCTTCCGCCTTCCACTCAGACGAGAGGGACTATCATGGGCAACATATATTTGAGCAAAAGTAAAAGTTACTTACCCCATTCACCATTATAGCATCACACAAACGATTCTCCGACATCTTTTTGGGTAAATTTCGTCCAAAACAATCCCACTGCATCCCACCTTTCGCAATGGCTCGCATTCAGATCCCTCTAGACGCTCTGACGTCGCGTCTCAACCTCGGAGACCGCTTCTCAGGCCTCACTTCTGGTTCCCTGTCGGGCCGTTTCTCCAACCTGCGGCCCGTCTCCGAGTTCCTCGATTTCAAACGCCTGTCCAAGCCCGCCAACTTTGGCGAGATGCAGTCGCGCGTCAACTACAACCTGGGCCACTTCTCTAGCAACTATGCTATTGTCTTTGTCATGCTGAGTTTGTATGCTCTCCTCACCAACTGGCTTCTGCTCTTCGACATCACCCTTGTCACCGTCGGCATGTGGTTCATCGGACGCCTCGACGGCCGCGATCTGCAGATTGGTAGTATCCGTGCCACTTCGTCGCAGCTGTACACTGGTCTGGTCGTCGTCGCCGTGCCCCTGTGCCTGGTCGCCTCGCCATTTTCGACCCTGCTCTGGCTGATTGGCGCTTCCGGCGTGACTATCCTCGGTCACGCCTCATTCATGGACAAGCCCATCGACGAGGCTTTTTCAGGGGAGGCGGTCTAGGTGGTCGGCCGCGCGCTCCCAAATTTGCGCCCCAATGGGGAAGACCATCGAGGCGCGGGCGGAGGAAAACAGACGGGGATGCTGCGCACTACAGCTCATGGGGCAATGGCCCAAGAGTTGAAGAGTTGGAGACGGAGGGTGAGGATACAGATACACAGGGCGTTGGGTTGGCTTCGCGGGGCAATACACGGTTTGTCAGTGATTCTCTTTATTTTACGGGAATCGATTTGGGTGATCGCTCAAGCGGCACATATCGTCGTCGGGGTTACAGCGATTCTGAGAATGAGGATGGGTACGGTGGTTTATACTGGGGCGAGGGTGAAGGCGAGGTAGAAAGTGAGGAGGAGGACGACGACGAGGGCGATGACAGTGACGGTGCAAATGGATATTTGGCTCACCTGAGTCCCGAGGAACGAGAGGAGGTGTTGCTTCGTTCGGCCCTACAACTCATCAGTCGAGCGCAGGCCATGGGCGAAAGTGATGTGCATCTCAATAGGCGAGAACTGGAAGCATACGGGCGATACTTGCAGCGCGTGGAAGAGGAGGAACGAGCAAGGCAGGAGGAGAAGAGGAAGAAGAAGAAGCGCAATGCGGGCAGCGGAATTGACAAGAAGAAAAAGGACAAGGAGCAGCGAATGGCTGTGCCGCTCACACATCTGGCACCGACATCGCGCAAGAAGAGATCGTGCTTGGCTTCTTCGACTGATTTTCCTCCTCGACAGGATTCTCTGTCCCGACAGAGATCAGCCATTGACCTGCCACCTGATGGTCATGAGGGGAAAGGCTATCCGCCTATGGGCTACTTTCCACCACCTTCTTCTGCATCTCACTCACGGGCCCGATCCGGTGCAACAACGTCGCAACGGCCACCCAATGCAGCTCGTGAAGGGTACGACTACTCATCGCAGCCACCATCAGCGAGTCGCTCACAATCATCGAGAGGATCTCCCCGAAGCGAGGCTACGAATACCAGCAATCGATCTCACAACAACATGAATCCATTTCAATTCCAGACAGCGGGTCCGCGCGCGCCTTATCCTTATGGTACTGCGGCCACCGCCTCTAGACGGGCTGTGCCGGGCTCAACAGAAACCATGTACGAACAGCCTCACGAGACGGGAACTTCAGCCACAGCCAGGAGCCGCCATGGATCTAGACGGGCCAGCTACGACGAGTACACGAGCGAAGAGCAAAGTCCTAGCAGCGAGGAGAGCACGAGTGATGATCGAGGCAACGGGGCGCAGATACGAGAGCCGGTCGGAAAAGTGGGGAGACGGGGGCGGAGCGAAGCCATTATCGTCGAGGAGTCGCCTGAGCGGACAAGAAGCAAGAAGAAGTCGTCGTCGTCTCCTGTAAAACGAAAACAAGTGGGAGGAAAGAAGAAGAAGAAGTAGAAAAGGGGAGGAAGGGGTGTTTTTGGGTCGAGAGGTTGGTGGCAACTCTGTGTATTGGACTGACACCTCGAGCGCGTTTCCATGTTGTATTCTGTAACTGGGCCGACTTTTTGTGCAAGACGAGTGAAGTGTGAGATTGATGTGAGTGTGAATGCATAGTGACATGTCGAGTCGGCCACGATTGTTTCATCCGTGCTGCCAATGAATGGTCTCTGCCAGCCTGTGTTACCAAGATGAGATGGTCAACAGAGGGGTGAAAAACGAAAGAAAAAGAACATCTGCCAGGCGAGGATTTAGAAAGACACGCCTCGACACGCACGCTTTTGTAACTAGTGATTTCCTCATGTTAGTTGTTGTCTACAGTGGCGTGTCTCGTTTAGTGGCTTCAAGTACCAGACGCTACTTACTCAGTTCAATGACCCACTGTAGTCTGGTGTCTGGTTGGCGCAGACCAGACCCAACCAACCAGACATCAAACACTGATTGAACGCGCCCGCAGCCTCGGCCCAGACCGCACCGCGCTACCCGCCTCGTCTGCCCCACGCCATGCATCGACGTCGTCTGTTCCAAACTCCAGTCCTCCACAAATTTAGCCTCCTCTTCTGCCCTCTACACACCCACATACATCCCCATCCCGCGATAACCAACCAAAAGACCAACACAAAAAGACGCAAAAAAGAAAATACAAGATTTGCCTGCCTTCACAGCCTGCACAAAATGCCGCGCGCCAAATCCCCCAGCCGCGTCAGTGCTGGCACCAGCGCCAGCGCCAGCGGATCCTCCAAGACGGCCACGAAGCGCCTGCTCAAGGAGATGGACTCGTGGCGCAAGGAGCAGTGGCTTGAGAGGGGGATCGAGAGGCTGGGCCCGGTCCGGGAGGGAGACATGTTGAGGTGGGAGGCTGTTGTGAATGGGGGGGGTGTAGGGGGGGGATATGACGGTGAGTTTTTTGTCTTTCTTCTTTTTTTTTTTTTTCTTCTGCTTCTTCTTTTGTGTTCTGGTGTATCTGTTCTGTTGTGCAAAGGGGGAGAGGGGGGAGTGATGCAAAATGGTACGGTACGGGCTTATTCTTCCCGGGGTGGTAAAAGAGGTTGGGATGACATACGTGGAAGAACCTACATATAAGCCCCTTTCCCTTCCTTTCTCCCTCCTTTGGTCCTTAATTCTTTTATCTTATGTATATCTTTTGTACTGCATTTATATTTGATTTTATTTTTTTCGAAAAAAATAAGAAAAAAAAAAGAAACAAAGTCACGTACTGACAACTCCCAGCCGGTCGATGGCTCCTCTCCATCTCCATCCCACCCTCCTACCCCCTCCAGCCCCCCCAGCTCCGCTTCCTGACCCCCATCGTGCACCCCAACATTGCCTTCTCCAACGGCGAGATATGTCTGGACCTGCTCAAGGAGGCCTGGACCCCGGCGTACAGCGTGCTGGAGTGTGTGCGCGCGGTGCGCATGCTGCTCAGCTGTCCCGAGACGGACAGTCCGCTGAATGTGGATGCAGCCGCGCTGCTGAGGGGGGGCGATGTCGTGGGCACGAGGAGGCTGGTGGAGTGCTGGTGTGCGGACGAGGGGGGCAGGTATGATGGTGCTTGAGGGGGTTTGTAGGTTGTACGTGAATTGGTATGCGGATCGGGCGTCGGCACTGGCAGACAGAGTGGAAGAGGGGAGGCCAGATGGAGGGATAAACAAAAGAATGGATTTTTATAGTGGTGTTTTTTTTTTTTTTTTGGACATGGCGTGTTTTTTTTGTTGTGGGATATGGACGGGATGAACGGGATGGACGGGATGGACGGGATGGACGGGATGGACGGGATGGATGCGATGGACGGGAGCTTTTGCAAAGACCTTTTCTTGATTTGTTTGGGAAGCGCTTGGATGGAGTCAGGGTTCTTTTTCATGCTGTGTGGATGGATGGTAACGGATTCTTAGCTGGGAGGCAATTTTGGTATGAATGAAACATGCACAGGGCATCTCGTTTCCCCCCCGCCAGAGTACCTCTGACGTATACTTTCCCAACACCTACAATACGTCAAGAAGGGAATCTCGCAGCGGCGAATTGTCTACCAAGCGCTCGTCTCTCCACATTCAACTCTGGCAAGAATAGGTCGTGTAGATTCAGGCGAACAGGACATGTGCGGCTTTTTTTTTTTTATCTGCCTCGTCTATCCCAAAGCGTCTGTCTGTCTGTCTGCCCCCTCACGCTGCTCCTCAGCAAGTCAATGCGCGCGTGCGTGTGCGTGTGGAGTCTACACCCATGACCGAACAGGAAAAATAAAAGAAGAAACACCATCAAGAAAATGAAAATGATAACGGAACAAAATAATCATCAATCGATATATTACAAGACAGCTTCGACGTGTGCCCGTATCCGCCAAAGACAAGAACAAAAAAAAAACAAAGACATGCCGTTTTCTGCCATGCAATGAACCCCTCCTCTTCTTCTTCTTGTAGAACGCCGTCGTCTCAGTCTGCGCTGAGCAAGACCATTCATGTGAAATATGCTATTTGAAACTCCCGGCCCGTGAGTATCCGTTGTTGACTACGACTCTCTATTCCCGAGTTGGCGGAAAAAGGGCGAGCGACGTCTCCTTTGTGCTTCCAATCACTTGCCATCATTTTGTGCTTTTAACCTTTTCCTTTTTCTTCTGAAAGCCTCTCCAATGCGCCATGTCAATACGGCAGAAGAAGCTGCGGCGACGGGCCCATCTTCTCGTTATTTCAGAGCGAAATATGATTCAGGAGTCAGTTTCTTCTCCTTTTTCTGGTTCCGAATGAGGGGGTTCTCTTCTCTGTCTCTTCCTCTTCGCTTCTTCAATAAAGAACAAGGGTCATCTTCATTCGTTATAGTGATAAATCTGAAATCGAGTTAGTCATCCACTCATGTGCCGTGTGCTGTTGCCGACGTCAGATTACTCTTACTTTGTAGTTTGGAAGACCATATGGTTGCCACCCTAATCGCTTGGCCATCTTGGCGAATCCCTCCGTCTCAATCAGGTTGTAAAATGCAAAGGGCGGGAACATGGCACCATCTCGGTGGACGTCAGCTTTGACAAACAACGCAGTACCGCCAACACCGTCAAGTGGTAGGGCCAGTTTTATGTCACCGCCGGCAGTGGCCATGTAGGCCATCAGCGAGCGGTAGGTAGGCATGTCGGCATAACCTTCAAGCAAAATGTCATCAGGGTCCATCTTAGCGGCCATCTGCAGAGCCACTTCGCTATCTTGCCAGCTGTTAAAGTCGTAGGGGCGTTCGTCCATGCTTTTCGTATCTTTGTTATAATACTTCTGGAAGCAATTGGGGACGAGAATGTCTTTGTTATGCGCAGCAAGGTCTTGAATTAACGTGGGCGGCGTCTCGATAATGTCCGAGTCCAGCCACAGCACCCAGGATGTGGTAGGCCCCAAGGTCGTGAAAAGGAGAGAGTTGCGAGCCTTGGCCATGACGGCGCGTCGAGCCTTTTGGTTCGACATTTTGTGACGCTCGTGTTCATCCTGAGATGCGATTGCTGGATCAAAGTCCTGGCGAAGAATGATGATGCTCTTGAACCGGTCCTTTTCGGGTCCTCGCTTCTGCGTCTTTTGTATCAGTTGTTGTAGGGCGGCCGTGGCAGCATTGCCTTCCTTTGTTTTGGGAAGAATGAAGCCAAGCGTGATGAGCTCGTGAGGATAATCCAGGCGCAAGAGGTTGTCCCAGTACTCCTGGTAGAAGCGAGCCATGGGAGTCAGGATGAGAATATGTTCTCGATTTTCGATCGGATTCGGCGTAATGGTGACATTGTTGAGATTGTAGCGCATAACGGGAGGTGGACCGGTTGGCAATCCCGATTTCGTATTGGATTTCCTATAGGGCGACGTGGGCGGCGACAAGTGATGCTGCGCAGTTACAGATGCCAACCGAGTCGACGTGGCCGGACTTGACGGTGAAATAAGAAAGAAGAGAATGAATATGCAGAGAAGGACGCCCAGAACGAGAGTACACGGACTTGCCCGCTTGAGACGGACTGACCCCATGGGTCGAGCCATGGAGCCTGCTTTTTGATGTATAGTGGGAAAAGAAGAGAAAGAAATAGAAAAAAAAAGGAAAAAGAAAAAAGCCGCGCAGATGATGGCTAAGGCGACGAGAAAGGGAAAGAAAGAAAAACACAAAAAAAAAAGAAAGAATGAGCGATTGCCGTATCGCCTCGCCTCCGGCAGGATTCAGTTCGTTGCCGCTCGATACGTGGCAGAGGCAGAGGCGGCTTACGACGATGGCATGTGGTCAGATGGATGAACTGGACTGACTGCGGCCAGGTGCGAAGTGGCATCAAAAGGGACGGGCGAGCTCTGTGCAACCCTGTCCGAGACAAAGGAAAAGTGACAAGACGGCCAATGGTCGAGTGCGCCGCCCTTGCGTACTAGGTAGCTAGGTAGGTAGGTAGCTTGGCGAAGAAGGAGGAGTAGCAGGCGTCCAAGAGCGGATCAGAGGTCGGCCGTCGAAGAGCTCCGTCGAAGAGCTCCGTCGAAGAGCTCCGTCGAAGTTGCTGGGATGGATAAAAGGAGCAATGGAGCAGAACTGGCAAAATACGCAGAAAGGGCTGACGATATTTGACGACCCCTGTCGTTTCGGACCTGGCACTTGGTGGCGGCGGCGCGTCGCGAGGCGTGTGTGTCTGTCCGCTCACTGTGGTTCAGCCAGTCAGTCAGCCAGTCCCCTGGCCCGTCGTCGCCAGCTATATTCTCTACCAATTAAATGCAGCAGGGACGATCCACTGCACACATGCGCCACATGCGCATGCATTTGAGCCACGTATGCCTTTGGAAAGTAGACGAATTCAAGGCTAATGATTAGCAAGAAGATTGAAAGAGATATTTCAAGAAATTAGGTCTATAGCCAGCTAAGGCTAGTCAGAGACGCCTTGGTTTTGTGTTCGTTCGGCATTGGGGTCTGTGGTATCGATATTCTGTATTTTTTTGCAGCGATCTCCTGGTAGCCTCACGCCCTGCTGTTCTGTGGGGCTATCATAGAATAAAAAGAACCAATAAGCACTCTGAATTAATAGTGCGCAGCGGCGAATCTCCGGGCCGCAATGTGCCAGCGAGCATTGAGAGAGAACAACGGCCTTCAATCTTCCAATGTTCCATAATCTCAATACTAGGTACCTAAGGACCTAGCACTACAGTGGGTCGTACGTGATTCCAAAACTATTTTGTAACACTTGGCGAAACGTTGGAATTATGTACTGGGAGCCAATTCTTTCATGGCTTTTCACGCCGATGGGTCACGGCCTCTGACCACGTGCATCCAAGCCAATTGTGCACTCTGCGAGCCCATTATCAACATGTCCTGATATGACAGATACGACAAGTCACCCCAACCTCAAATTGAGCTTCCAGGACAGTCACTGGCGGCAGCTGGCGGCAGCTGGCACGGCCGAGTCTGGAGCCCCACATATCCCGTAGTCCCGTACTGCTGTCCTTTGTCAGCCTCGTCAAAACCGCTAATCCGTTTGACACTGGCATCTGGAATCCTGAATCCTGTCCCCCTGCAACAGATCAGACGTCAACCACACATCTTGTGCTGTCGCAGTCCTGTTACAAGTCTCTCATCTGTCATCCATCATGACGGCTAACATGGATCGTGGTCTCGACGAGATCATTGCTGACAAGGTATGAATCACCATGACCCGGAACCTCTTCTCCGGAACGCCCGCTGCCCCTTGAAGTCAATCTCGCTGACCTTTTTCAGCGCGACAATGGTCCTCGAAGCCGACGCGGCGGGCGAGATAACCGCCGTCGCGACCAACGCGACTATCCTCGTGATGGCGTGAAAAAGGTTGGTCTTCATAGTGCCGCTTCGATTGGTCGCTGCCTCTTAACACCGTGTCCGCAGGTTGCCAAACCCTCCTTTCCATGCGACTGTACAGCCAACGGGCTGGCTTGATCCGCCGCTCAACTTGTCGATTCGATACACGGAGAGCTTTGACGATGCGGAGAGTATATGTCTCGCTAAACGTAACGCTAACCACCTCTTGCCTCCCTCCCACAGTCAATCCGTGACGAACCTCGCCACTTGGATAGGTAAGCTCCTGCGCAACATTGATGCGCCGGATGCGCGCAGCGCGACTCGTCAGCTGACAGACTTTTTTTTTGCCTTTTCCCTAGTGAATGGGTTCATGACAGATACGATGAGCACGGTATGAAATATATACGCTCCGATCTCAACATGGACCTCAATCTCACAGACTTGCAGAATCTCGCCGTGCTCCAGCCCCTCGACGTCGACACCAGTCGCCATCAAGGTAAGCTCCAGGAATGGGTGTCGAATGAGCTCTGAAGCATCCGGCCTGTGGAATCAACGTTAATCAGCATTGCCAGCGAGATTACGGGATCGAAACTTCGCGTCGACAACATTCACTACGACCTCACAGAAGAGGATCTTGATGTAATTATAGGACCTCCTGACATCAGCCATGACTATATTTGGCATTCTAACATGAGCGCAGGAACTGTTTTCAAGGATTGGACCCGTTTCCAAGCTAAATTTACGATACGACCGAGCGGGGCGATCTGAAGGCACTGCGTATGTCACATATGAACGAAAGCAAGACGCTCAGGAAGCTATCCGGCAGTTTGACGGAGCCAATGCCAATGGTCTGTGCCCGAAAATCTTGCAATTTGACAGGAAAGGATGAACATTTGCTGACTAGCTATTCTAGGCCAGCCAATTCGGTTAAAGTTGTTGCAGTCTCGCAACCCATTCGACACCGCTGTGATGCCCGGGCGACCACTTTCGGAGCGAATTTCGAACCCTGGCGGCAGAGCACGATCCGCGTCTCCCCGTCATCGACTTGGCGACGACGATGCTGCTCGCCGAGGCATTGATCGATACATTCCTGGTGAACGATCCAGGAGCCCTGCTCCCCGTCGCCGAGGCGGGCGCGAGGATGGGAGACGTCCAGGTGCCCGACGCGAAGGAAACACGCAGGAGAGTGCGCGTGGAGGGGCCCGAAGCAACCCCCGAGTCAAGAAAACGCAAGAGGAGCTCGACGCGGAGATGGCCGACTATTTTGGAAACAGTAGCAATGATACTGCTCCTGCAGTCCACGAACCCCCGAACGGTGCCGCTCCCGCTGCTGGGGCTGATGATATCGATATGATTGAATGAGAAGGTCTCTATATCCTGTTTTGTTTTGTCTTGTTTTGTTTGCACGCAATCTGTCGATTAAGCTTTAGACGGGCAATACTAGTACGCGGGGTCGGTAACCGGTTGAGGCGTCATGTGTATTCAGTAAAATTGTACGAAATCTGGGCCCCTACTCTATTATTTTCAAACACAAGCCACTCTTGTATATGAAAACCAACTAAATTTTTGTGAAGCTTCGCATTTGTGTTTTTAGTGGACTGTGAGGATGTATTGGAATGCTACCATCTTCCATTGTCGCTGCAACCTCCCATGGTGGGGCAAATGTCTGCGTAAGAGGTGCATAACTGAGCGCTTGAATCTTCATCTCACCCTGCCAAGTCGATACACGGGCCATCGAATCTCTCTCTCTCGTTTGTTCTTTTCTTTCGCCCCTTTGCACAACATGTCTTTGTCAGAGAAAAGGAGCAGCACAAAAGTCGGCATTCTGTCCATGGGCGACATGGGTGCCGGGATTGCAAGGTTGCTGGTCGCGCGGGGATTTACCGTCATGACCAACTGTCAAGGTAGAAGGCGAGTTTCATCCAGCGAAAGGGGAGGGCGGGGGGGGGGATAGCAAAAAAAAAAATACATGACTAAATATAAAAATAAAAATACAGTAAAGAAGAGAAAGGAAAAAGAGGGAGAGACGTGATAAACTGTGCTAACAGCTCCTGATTAGTCAAGACACCATCGACAGAGCCAACGCTGCCAATGTCGGAATTGTGCCCTCGGATCTACATCTCGTGAACCAATGCCAGGTGATTCTGTCGATTGTGCCCCCGCGCGATGCCCACGCCACGGCGCAGCGCGTCGCAGATGCCCTGTCAGGGAGACCAGCCAGCGAGCATGAACCCATCTTCTTCGTGGATCTCAATGCCGTTTCGCCGTCCTCCGCCAAGGCCATGGCCTACATGTTCGAGAAGGCGCGCGTGCCGGTCCGCTTCATGGATGGGTGCATCCTCGGTGTGCCGCCACGGCTACGGGACGGGGCAGCAGGTGCCAGTGCTGTTGCTGCCACGGACTCGCTCACCAACACGGACAAGGATCCCGAATGGAGACGTCCCAGCATTGCGGTGTCGGGACCTCATCGCTTGTCGTTGTTGCCGGACGGTGATCATCTTGCGGGGGTGCTCAACATGAGGAGCATATCGGATGATGTGGGGGCGGCGAGCGGGCTGAAGATGTGTTTTGCGGCTGTTTCAAAGGGGTTTACGGCTCTGGCTACGCAGTCGTTTGCGACGGCTCGGCGGCTGGGCGTTGCGGATGAGTTGAGGAGGGAGATGGGCCAGATTTTGCCGGGGTTTCTGGCCACGGCGGAGAGGAGTGTGCCGGATATGCCGCCCAAGGCGTACAGGTGGGTGAGGGAGATGGAGGAGATTGCGGATACCATGGCGGAGGAGGGCGGGTGGACGAAGGAGTTGTTTAGTGGTGCGGCGGACGTGTATAGGTCTGTTGCGGAGAATGATGTGCTTGGCAAGGAGAAGATTGGGAAGAGGCGGAGGGGGATGACTATTGAGGATGTGGCAGTTCTGGTGGGGGAGGGATTGGAACAGAAGAAGAAGAAGATGGAGTAGGAAGTCGTCCATGGTGAGTTCTTTTTTTTCTGGTCACGGAACCATGGATTGTGTGAGGATTATTCCAAAAAAAAAAAATGGTTGTTAGTTTTAGTAATTACAGTTGGTATAGAGGCATGATGATGATGATGATGATGATGATGAGTATATAATAGAGTTTTCTCTTCACATCATAGCTATTGTTGCAGAATCTGCTAGGCCACCGCCACCAAGAAATCCTAGAACTCCTCCAGCGTTGGTTTTTTCGGTATTGTTGATATATATTCTGGAGCCTGGAACACTCAGCTTTGAGTCGTGATGTGAACTGGTGGCGGTATTTGGGCGGATAGATGAGTAGATGCCTTGTGTTGATAGAGCTCCAAAATGGTCGGCTACCAGGTATCCCTCCTTCGAGGGATCGTGTTCTTGCGCAGACTCCGAGTTCAACGGAACACCAAACACGACGCCGGTCGCGGAACTAGTCACCATCTCTGGTGCCGCCATCGCAGGAACAAAGAACTGTATGTGCGCGCCGGGAGGCGCAAAACTGGAGTTGCTCATGGTTCGCACGAACTTTTCCATTTCTTCTTCCTCGGACGCGGCGAAGTAGGTCTCGCGGGGGTCGAGTGAAAGGAGGCCTTTTTTGGGTCCCCATCCGCCGCCGCCGCTCACTGCAACACAACCAATTGGTTAGAAAGAAGAAGTGCGATTCTTGAAGCAATATTGGAAACACTCACACACTTGGTAGAACCGACTACCAGCTTGGTGTTGCCGCTGGAGATAATCAGCGCACGATTGGACGTCAGCTCGAGTCACAGCATTGCCCTTCAATATGGCGGAGGGGTTGGGTGCATTTTCAGTCGTCCATGCGCTCATCTGTGACTCTTCTGGCGTGATCAATGCCCATACGCCCATTGGTCCCGTTGTAGTCTCGGATGTTCTTTGATGTTTGAAAATGCTGTTCACGGCGGCTTCTAGCTCCGTCGACGCTGGTATCGACTTGCCGTCCACCTCAATGCCCCGTACAATATTGCCAAAACTGGCTGTTATTTTGCGAGCGGCAGTCACGGGAGATAAAGGAGCCCATAGGCCAAAGTCGGCAACTGAACGCGCTGATTGATCAACTTGTATATGAACGTGCTGCCATTGCTTCTCAGTCCTCTCTTCTAGCTTCGCGCTTCCTCCAGACAAATCATGGCGGCTGATCAAAAGCGTCGAGGTTTTGCTGTTGAGAAATGTTGTCCGCGTGAGAGGCAGAGTCTGGGTGGACAGCCCGACCTTGAATGTGAGGGCTGCTACTGAATCTCTCTCAAACTTCTCCAGTGGAGGATCAGGTGCCCATAGTTGGGGTAATAATGAATCCAGCTCGCCTCGTAGGACTGATATGCCTGGCATGGGACGAGGCTCGCCCAGCGCGGGAGCGATATTGTCCACAATCGCACACAGTAGATGGAAGTCTTTGGTGTTTTCAGAGGCTGACAGAACATTTACCAGCTCGGAATTGAAAGCTGAATCATCTAGATGCTCGGCATAGTGTGGCGAGGCTAGAACAACAGCCGCATTGTGCCTCTTTGGATTTTCTAACACGGCTTTGCCATGGAGCTTGCCTATGATTTCATGGGGTTTATCCTGCGATAATCATCAGCAGATGTGACGCAGAGACTAGGTATCCATTATATTTCCTACGTTGGACGATAAAAAGTAAGAGAATCGAGATTGGTTTGAAGGTATCAGTGTGGAGAGCTGCCGTCTCGATACAAATGAGCAGCCAGGGGCAAAGCTTCTCAGAATGAAACGAGACGCACCTAGCAGCACCATGCTGGTGAATGGGGATGGGTTGCTAGGCAGGAATAAGAATTCTAAGCCGTGCTTTCTCTCTTATAACCCAATTGACAAAACTTGCCGATTTCATAGACAGACTGGGTAAAGAAAAGAAAGGAAAACACCCGTCGTCATAGACGGCGAGAGGAAAAATTAAAGTAAACATGTCGTTGATGCAATGAGCCAGAGGTCCAGTACCGATGAAAGTGTGGCTGAAGGATGATGTGGCTGAAGCTATTTCCACTCTCAATTCCGGTGCACTGCCACACTATGTTGGACCCCTCCAGTGACTCAAAATTCCAGATCAAGTCAGAATAGCACCGAGATTCGGAAGTGAGTAACCGGTCTTTTTTACTCTCAATCCAAATCTTCCCCGCCTCGAGCGAACATTGAAGCCCACACAATTTGGGCTTCGGTAGAAAGTCTCCGACACGACGTTCAGACTTACAGTTCGAGCGCTTCGGGTGCGCCCAGTTCTACCCTTCAGACCCTTGACTACGACTGCGCGTGCTGCCATGGCAAGCAACATCACTCGAGGGGACCCTGGTAAGACGATTGATATAGACCGTTTGCGTCGGTTGATTAAGGCATCAGGCATCGAGCTGACTATTAATTACTGTAGTTGGGCCGAACGAAGCAGCTGGAGTAGGATCAAATCACCCCACTACACGATCTAGACGATTTCAACAACATCAGAAACTAATAGCAAGTAGAATGCAAAGCAAGCTACACAGGCTGTCTCAGCTGGTGATGATGGAGCTCCCAAAATAAAGACTGAGAAGGACTGTAGGTTTGCCACCTTTTTGGGGGGGGGTGACAGATTGTCCAGCACGATTGATGTGAATGATGCTCATTATTTCGCAAATAGTGGAAAGGGAGCGAAAGAAAGCGGAAAAGGCCGCTAAGCTTGAGGCAAAGAAGGCAAAAGCTGCGCAAATGGCGGCAAATGCTGCCAACAAGGAGAAGAAGGCCAAAGAGAAGAAGCCCGAGGAAGTCGTTCCCCCATACGTCGAGGATACACCCGTTGGCGAGAAGAAGCGCATTCGATCGTTTGAGGATCCCAATTTCAAGGCCTACGATCCCATTGCCGTGGAATCAGCATGGTATGACTGGTGGCAGAAGGAAGGCTTCTTCAAGCCAGAGTTCACTGCCGAGGGCAAGGTCAAGGAAGCCGGTAGTTTCGTCATTGTCCATCCTCCGCCCAACGTCACCGGCTCTCTTCACATGGGCCATGCTCTGGGTGATTCACTGCAGGATCTCATGATTCGTTGGAACCGAATGAACGGAAAGACGACTTTATGGCTGCCCGGTTGCGACCACGCTGGCATTGCCACGCAGAGCGTCGTCGAGAAGATGCTGTGGAGAAAGGAGAAGAAGACTCGACATGATCTCGGCAGAGAGAAGTTTGTGGAGACCGTTTGGGAGTGGAAGGAAGACTATCACAAGCGCATCAATAAGGCTCTTACACATATGGGTGGTTCTTTTGATTGGACCCGAGAGGGTAAGCTCATCTGACGGTCCTCTGGAGCGAGCAACGTTCATCAAAGAATGTCATTAACATGCATGTAGCCTTCACCATGGATGCAAACCTTTCTGCCGCTGTGGCCGAAACCTTTGTCCGACTTCACGAGGAAGGTATTATTTACAGAGCGAACCGGCTTGTCAACTGGTGTACACACTTGAACACGGCGCTTTCGAATTTGGAAGTTGAAAATAAAGAGCTCACTGGTCGGACGTTACTTGACGTTCCTGGTTACGAGAAGAAGGTCGAGTTTGGTGTTATTGTTCACTTCAAGTATCCCATTGAGGGTTCAAATGAGACCATCGAGGTTGCTACCACTCGTATTGAGACAATGCTTGGCGACTCTGGTATCGCTGTTCATCCTAATGACGCCCGCTACAAGCACCTCGTCGGCAAAAAGGCTGTGCATCCTTTCATCGCTGACCGCAAGCTTCCCATCATTGCCGATGAGTATGTCGAAATGGAGTTCGGAACTGGTGCTGTCAAGTTGACGCCAGCACACGATCCCAATGATTTCAATCTTGGCCAGAAGCACAACTTGGAGTTTATCAATATCCTCACAGATGATGGGCTGATGAACGAGAATGCGGGTCCGTACTGCGGCCAGAAGCGGTTCGACGTCCGCTACACTATTCAAGATGCCCTGAAGGAGAAGGGTCTGTACGTCGACAAGAAGGATAACGCCATGAAGGTCCCCCAATGTATAAAGTCGATGGACATCATCGAGCCCATCATGAAACCCCAATGGTGGGTCCGCATGAAGGAGCTTGCTGAGCCTGCCATGCAGGTTGTTCGAGATGGCAAGATCAAAATAAGACCCGAGACCGCCGAGAGAAGCTACTTTCGCTGGCTCGAGGACATCAATGACTGGTGCATCAGCAGACAGCTGTGGTGGGGACATCGTTGTCCTGTCTACTATGCCAACATTGAAGGTGCCGCCAAAGACACTGCAGACAATACGCTTTGGTTCTCGGGTCGAACCCGTGAGGAAGCCGAGAAGAAGGCTGCTGCTGCTCTGCCAGGAAAGAAATTCACCCTTGAGCAGGACGAAGATGTTCTTGATAGTAGGTCACCTCTCAAAAAAAAAAAAAAAAAAATAAAAAAGAGGGGGGGGGGGGGGGGGGGATGAAGCTCGTCGTCGTGTTCAGCGCTGACCTTTCACCACAGCTTGGTTTTCTTCTGGTCTTTGGCCGTTCAGCACACTCGGTTGGCCCAACAAGACCCATGATCTGGACACGCTGTATCCTACCACAGTCCTCGAGACCGGGTGGGATATTTTGTTCTTCTGGATTGCTCGCATGATTACTCTCGGCTTGAAGATGACGGGCAAGGTGCCCTTCAGCGAAGTCTTTTGCCACAGTCTTGTTCGTGACTCGGAGGGTAGAAAGATGAGTAAGAGTTTGGGTAACGTCATTGATCCCCTTGACGTGATCTCAGGTATCAAGCTGCAGGATCTGCATGATAAACTTCACCAAGGAAATCTCCATCCCAGTGAGGTTGAGAAGGCTGCCAAGTACCAAAAGACCGCGTTCCCTGACGGCATTCCTCAATGCGGTGCCGATGCCTTACGTTTCACCATGATCAATGCCACCACTGGTGGTGGCGACATCAACTTGGACGTAAAAGTGTAAGTTTCATTTCTGCCGGTTTACAACTTTTCTGTCTCGTCTTCTCACATATCATGCAGCATCCACGGATATCGCAAGTTCTGTAACAAGATTGTAAGTCGCGTAACTGCCAACAAAAACAAAACCATTACTTAAATGTGGAACTTGGTTATTGATTTTTGCTTTTCTAGTTCCAAGCCACCAAGTACGTCTTGGGAAGCTTGCCCGAAGGCTTCGCCCCTACCAAGGATGGCATCGCCCGCGGCAAGACGCTGGCCGAGCGATGGATTCTTCACAAGATGAACAGCGCTGCCAGGGATCTTAATGTTGCGATTGCGGAGCGCGAATTCCAGAAATCAACGACCATCATCTACAAATACTGGTATGCCGAGCTCTGCGACGTGTACATTGAGAACTCCAAGGCCATTATCCGCGATGGCACAGAAGAAGAGCGCCAGTCTGCTCTTCAGACATTGTACACCGCTCTGGAGTCAGCCTTGACCCTGATTCATCCCTTCATGCCCTACATCACGGAGGAGATGTGGCAAAGATTGCCTCGCCGACCCGCCGACACCACCAAATCCATCATGGTGGCCAAGTATCCTCAATACAGCCCTGTTTTGGATGACCCCGAGTCAGAAGCGGCGTACGAGCTCGTCCTAGCCTGCACAAAGGCAGCCCGCTCACTCATGTCCGAGTACGCACTCAAGGAAAATGCCGAAGGTATGTGTTTCTGCCCCCTCCCCTCCCCCCTCTTCGTTTCGCCTCATAAATTCTTACCACCCAGCGAATCTGTCCCTTATGACTAACTCCTTCTTCCCCTTGCTGCAGTCTTCGTTCAAGCATACAACGAGGCCGCCCTCCAGACCTGCAACGCCGAAGTAGCATCAATCAAGTCCCTCAGCGGCAAGAGCGTCCAAAACATGCAAGTCATCGGCCCAGACGCCCCCCGCCCAGCCGGCTGCGTCGCCTACCCCGTTTCCACATCCGTCGCCGTCTTCCTGCACGTCAAGGGCCGCGTCGACCTCGACGCCGAGATTTCCAAAGCCCAGAAGAAGCTCGAAAAGTCCAAGATGAATGTCCAGAAGCAGGAAAAGATCCTGCTCGACGCCGGGTATAAGGAGAAGGTCTCGGCGGCGATCCGCCAGCAGGACGAGCAGAGACTGGCTGATGCGCAGCAGGAGGTGGTTAGTTTCGAGGAGACGATTAAGCAGTTTGAGCAGCTTAAACTCGAGTAAAGAATTCAAAGTTTACACATATATAAACATACGGGTGTATTTAAAAAGTAGATGATATTCTAGAGAATAATAACTGCGCGATTTTCTGCTCACGGAATCGGTTTTGCACAGGGGTGGTGTGTAGTCGAACATGTATTTCGCAAGAGAGGGGGGTAAAATAGATTTAGCTCGCTGAAATTTCACTTCTTCTCGATAAACTACTCTGACATTCTGAGTGATGATGCTCATCACCATCCGCCTTTGCCGCCTCCTCCTCCTCCACCACCTCCAGACGCCTCATCATTCTTCCTTCCTCCTCCCTTGACAGGTTTGGACTGCGAAGCCTCATGCCTCTTCAACTCTTCTGGAACCTTGGAAATAGAGCTCTTGCTCAGCATCTGCCGGAGATCATACATGACATCAGCGTCGTCGTTGTCCAAAAAGGTAATAGCCACACCACTTTTTCCAGCACGGCCCGTACGACCGATACGATGAGTGTAGCTCTCGATATTGGTCGCCATGTTGAAGTTGACCACGAGGGAAACGTCGGGGACATCGATACCACGACCAGCCAGATCCGTAGCCACAAGCACCTGGGTCTGTCCGGAGCGCACCGACGCGAGAGCCGCCTCACGCTGCTCCTGTGTCTTGGATCCGTGCAACGTGACGGTCGACCAGCCCATGGATCGGATATCGCGCGCCACGGCGTCGCAGTTCCTCTTGATGTTGACAAAGACAATAATCGGCGGCGCAAAGTCGTTCTTGGACAGAATCTCCTGCAGTCGCTTCTTGCGGCGGTCCTCTCCGGACACAAACTCGACGCGCTGCTCGACCGTGTCGACAGCTTCTCCGGCGTTTCCTATTGTTGCCGTGGCAGGACGCCGGAGGTACTTTTTGGCGATTCGCTCAACGAGAGGAGGCATGGTGGCTGTGTACATCATGGTCTGGCGGTATTTGTCCCTGCCGCCGAGGTGTCTCTTCATGAGCTGCGCGTTTTCCGCATCATCGGTATCAGGCTTCTCGTTGCTCACGGGCAGGGCATCAAGAATCTTGTTGACTGATTCTTCGAATCCCAGATCAATCATGCGATCTGCTTCGTCCATGATGATGTAGCAGCACTGAGAAAGCACCAGAAGTCGTCGCTCGATGCAGTCGACAAGTCGACCAGGGGTAGCGACAATGATTTCCGCGCCGTTTCTCAACGCAAAGGCTTGCTCTTCGAGAGAGTGTCCACCCACAATGCTGACGCAGCGGAAACCGAGCGGTTCGGCGAATTTCCTGGCCTCTGTTTCAATCTGCTGGACCAGTTCACGTGTGGGTGCCAGGATGAGAGCGTAAGGACCGTCGTTCTTGATGGCTTCGGTGAGGGGGGGCAGATCAGATATGTAGACGAGAAGTGGCAGCAGGAACGCAGCGGTTTTTCCAGAACCGGTGACAGCGACACCAATGAGATCTCGCGCCTGCAAAGCAATGGGAATTGCTGCTCTCTGAATAGGCGTAGGCTCCTTATAGCCGACTCTCTCCACAATGTTGAGCAGTCTCGATGGAAGTCCCGACTCTTCCCAGTTGCGCATGGGATCAGGAATGGCGCCTCCCTTGGTGGATATGCCGAAATCCTCTTTGAAGATTCTCCAATCTCGCTCGCGCATTTCCTCGAGCCTCTTGTCGGACCAGTGCCGACCGAGACCCGTCCTCTCAGCTCTCTCCTTAGCCTTTGCCCTTGCTCTGTAAAAGTCTTCCATGATGCCCTTTGCACGCTCTTTGCCATTTTCGACATCCCGCTCTTCAATCAGCCTTGCGCGCTTCCGAGCTCGCCTCTCTGCTTCATCGTCGAACTCGCCTCCGACACCAGCAAGCGAGAATCCCCTGTTGATGCTCTGGTTCGCGTATATGGGATCGTTGTCTCTGGATGTATCATCCTCGAGATCCCATTCAAAATTAAACTTTTTTTCCGTCGTACGCATGCGCTTCTTCTTGGCCGAAAAATTCGAGTGCTTGTTGACCTGTGGTCCCAGGTACCGCGACCGCAACAGCGAAGCTTCAATGTCTTCTGCCGATTTCTTCTCGCCATTCTTTTTCTCATTCTTTTTTTCGCCCTTGGCCGGTCGATTCATGGATCGGGGACCGGTGGGAATCTGCGGCAGCTGGCCCGGCCCGTTTGCGAATTCGTTTGCGGAAGCCGACGCGCCCCTGGCAGATGTCCCGTTGGACCGCGATTCCCATTTCCTCTCTTCCTCTCTGCGTTTTTGTGTTTCTTCTACCGATTTTCTCTTCCTCTCTTCTTCTTCCTGCTTGGTCTTCTCGGCTGCCAGGCGCTCGCGCTGCGCTTTGGGTATGAAGCGAGGCTTTGCAGCGGCGGCATCTGCTGCCTTTTTCTGCCGCAGGATCTCTTCGATGTCGAGAGGCATGGCTATATTAGCACGGTGTGAATCGTCTTCTCCGTCGTTACCATGCAGAATCGAATGGATTTCTTTATTGGTTTTTTTTTTGTCCTTTTTATTTTCGCAGTGATCGTCGATTCCCCGAGAATCGAACTAGCAAGTGAGTTGATGGAAATTTTGGGTTTGGCACAGCGCAGGTAGAAGCTTGGTCTTGACAAGGCTGCGTGCCACTTTCCCCAGGCAGAAGCAAGCACCAGCCAATCAGAAACTCTCCAGACACCACCAAACCTCCAAAAGCCGACGACCACCAGGGTATCTTCCGTCGTCTGTAAAGTCGTATCCGCGCAGCCTCACGACAGATCAGCCACGGCCGAACCCCGATCAAATCTCAGCGTCCGTCGGGGCTGTTGATACATCTACACAACTTTGCCAGCAGTAGACGTACGATCCACACTCGACGGGGTCGCCATGGCATCCGCCGCCAACTACATCCAGCTGGCCAAGACGCTGCCCGAGCCGCTGCAGCGATTCCTTGCCCGATGGCCACCAGCATCTCTTCAGCCCGTCGGTGCGGCCAAGACGCGATACCAGGAGCAACGGCCGAATCCGTTTCAAGTCTTTAAACACCCCACGACGGGCAAATGGCAAGATCCTGTATACTCGGCCCGCCGACAAGCGCAGCTGGTCCGAATGGCGCGCGAGCACGGCATCGAAGAGCTCCTGCCAGAAACCACCAAGGGAACAGAATACAGTTTGGCTTACCGTGTAGAGCACGGTTTGAGAGTAAAGGGTACCGGTGTGGGACAAAAGGTCAAGGGCCACATTTACGAGCGACACATGATTGCAAAGTACGTCACGCTTGTCTTGCTTTCCATTGGCTTTTTTTTTCTCTCTCTGTTGCAAGAAGAGGAGGAAAGGCGTTTGAAATCTCGGATGTCCTTGTCGAGTAAATGAGAACCCCAAAACAAGAGCCCAAGAAACTAACGAAATTACTGTACAGGATGGAGCAGAGAAGGAAAGCCATGTTGGAAATGCCAAAGCTCATCAAGGCCTGGAAGATTGTAAGTCGTTCCATTCCTCGTCTCGATTTCACGACACCAACGTACCCGGGCCATCTGCTAATACGATAATGAATTTAATCAGGTTGGGAAGCGGAACTGGACCAAATGGCCCAAATAGAGTATTTCATCCCAAGGGACGTTTCTCCGATTTCCATTATAGAGTACTTTTCAGGGGAGTCTTTGTGTATATTTCCTGTATTTTTATGTATCACTCAGGAGGCGTGGAAGTTTCTAAACAGCTCGATTTTCCGGCTCTTGAACCCGTTTCTTTTTCTCAATCTCGCCAAGTCCTTTTTTTCTGGGGGACCTTCTACGGCACCGCTGTCCAAAAGAATTGCAACCTTGCCAGTCACTTGCTCAAAGATCATGAACCCTCTCATCACACAACACCCACCACCCAATCACGTGATTTGTATAGAAACGGGAACCACGCCAACGTCCTCCATGAAGCCCAATGAATACATCCCCAATCCTACACAAAAAAAAAGAGGAAGTAAAATCATTTATTCATTTTTTCCCCTTTTTCCCCTTTTTCCCCCTTTTCTTCTTCTCTACTCCCCTCAAAACAGTCACTTCGCATATCCAAAACCCCTCATGGCGCATCCTCAACCATGACAGCCCCCCATCCCACGCACTACACAATCCTCGGCCTCAGCCCCTCCATCCTCAATAACCCCCATCAAGACCCCACGTTATTGAAAAAGGCCTACCACAGAGCCCTCCTGCGCCACCATCCCGATAAACAGCACTCCTCACCATCTTCTTCCGCTCTCTCCTCCAGCACAGGCACAGCCTCCGACTCGACACCCGGGTCTGACGCATACACCGTGGACCAAATTGCCGCGGCCTTCGCGGTGCTCTCCTCACCTGGTCAACGCGCAGAGTACGATGCGCGGCTTCGTCAGTCACAGGCCCTGACCGGGTCGGCGGGGCCGAAATTTCAAACGGGCGTAGAAAACGTCGACTTGGATGACCTCCCGTTTGATGAGGAAACGGAGCGGTGGTACCGGTCTTGTCGGTGTGGAAATGGCAGGGGCTACTTGTTCGGGGAGGACGACTTGGTCGAGGTGGAGGATGAGGGTGTCTTGTTGGTTGGGTGCCAGGATTGCAGTCTTTGGTTACGAGTTCAGTTTGCTGTTGTAAATGACATGGTTGATCCAGCATTTAAAGAAGAAATCGTCGAAAAGAATTAAACCACAGCATTGTGAAAGTAATTATGGGCGTGTCGCCGAGTATATCAATGCTTCAATTTGCACCAGGTTATGTCGACGGTTTTGAACCGTCACACCAAAAAAAGGGATTTACAGACAACATACAAGACAAGAGGTGCAAAAATCCAGAGCCAACCTGATCCTCAGTGGGAAGCAATTTTGGTATTTTTTTATTTGTCCAGACGATCTCTTGCATTAGAGTCTAAAAGCAGAACTTCCAAAACAAATGCTCTCTCTTAGAACCACGTGCCAGTCCTAGGACAGCAGGAGCAGAAATCGAAGTCTGCTTCCATCGTATACGCGCATTTACCTAAAAGATGTCGAAGCACTTGATCAAAAATAAAACACAAGTCTTCCATCCACTCCAAAGACACCAGTCCGCCCGAGACGATAGTGATCAAAGCATATATCTTGGCAGTATGAAATCCATTTTCTTTGTTTTTTTCTTTCTTTATTCGGTGGCCTTGGTCTCCTCGGTAGTAGAGTCAGCGGCGGGCTCGGCAGCAGTCTCTTCCTTGGCAGGGGCCTCAGTCTGGCCAGCGGCGCCGGTCTCGGCTTCGGACGAAGTCCACAGAGTCTAAATCGACCCAGGTTAGTGTTCATACGCTCTTGAGGTATCAGCATTGTTTTCTCCAAGAACCATACCAAGTTGTCACGCAGGAGCTGCATAATGAGAGTGGAGTCCTTGTAGCTCTCCTCGCTCAAAGTGTCGAGTTCTATCATATAATAGTTAGCATGAACATTCGGGAGTCCGGATAAGAGCAATGATGGCGGCGGATGGTGGCTTGTCCTTACCAGCGATGGCGTCATCGAAAGCCTGCTTGGCCAAATGACAAGCCTGATCGGGAGCATTGAGAATCTCGTAGTAGAAGACAGAGAAGTTAAGAGCAAGACCCAGACGGATAGGGTGAGTAGGGGGAAGCTCGGTCTGGGCAACTTCCGTGGCAGCCTTGTATGCTTCAAGGGACTGGTCGGCAGATTCCTTGCGGCGATCACCAATGGCGAACTCGGCAAGGTAGCGGTGGTAATCACCCTTCCTATGAGAGAAGTCAGTCTTCTGTCGATCATACATCGCGGTTTAAAGGTGGTGCGATCATGACGCGGAAGAAACAAACGAACATCTTGTGGTAGAAGACCTTGGACTCGCCGGACTTGGCAGATGGGATGAGGTGCTTGTCAAGGACTTCGAGAATGTCTTCGCAAATCTTGGCCAGCTCGGCCTCGATCTTTTGTCGGTACTCCTTGATGAGAGTAACCTGAGACGAGTTGCCCTTGGATTCCTCCTTCTGCTCGATAGAAGTAACTATTCTCCATGATGCACGGCGAGCGCCAATAACGTTCTTGTAGGCGACGGACAACAGGTTGCGCTCCTCAACGGTCAGGTCGCGATCCTCAGAGGCGACAATCTTCATGTTGTCAACCATCTCTGCATAGACATCAGAGGTTAGCGCGAGATGAGAAATTGCCTCGGAGTCAGTTGGGATCAATTGCCAGAATGTTTACGAACCTTCGTATCGCTCAGCCTGCTCAGCGAGCTTGGCCAGGTAGACGGCATCTTCGTGACCCATTTTGATGGTTTTTTTTTTTTTGAACTAATGACAGCGCAACTAAACGTTAGCCCGGTCTTCGGGATAGGAGAGTTTCGCAGAAAAGACGTTGGGGTTTTGGCTTTAAAGTGGCTCTCTGAGAACACAAAGCATCCGTAATCTATGCAATTTTGGGCAGCAAAGCGGTCAGCGACCTTGTTCAGGTCACAACACGCATTGACCAGACCTCGCAAAGAAAACGTAGCAAGTCTGCGATGAATCCATAGACACACTAGAACGCATTTCCTGGAGCCGGATTCCAAGTGAATCAAATACGGCCTCGTCTGCCGACTTCTGTCGACGTCTCTTGTGGTGGTGGGGGTTCGTCAAAGGTGAAGTCGAAGTGGTTGAACAGTGTTTGCGTAAGCAATCGGACGTGTCCGCCCTGTGCACATATTGCAAAGTCGTGTTTTCGAATGCCGTTTGCTGCTGATAGCCGTGCTTCAAACAGCCCAACGGGGTGGGTGGTGTCGAATCACGAGCTTCGTCGAGTAGAGGAGGCGGGAGGCCACATCATGACGACAGAGCGGGAGGGGCGCGACGCAACAGAGAGACGAAAGTAGTTGGCAGGGACAGACAGCGAGACAACAAAAACCGGACAAGACACGATACATACCGAAGGAGAGTTGGGATTTGATGAGATGGAAAGCAGGAGGAAACGCAGGAGGCTGTGGTTGCGTGAAGGATGGATGCGTTGGCGCAAAGACGACGATGGTGGTTGTTTGTTGGGAAGGTTGAAAATGGAAGGCCGATGAGCGAAAAGCGACGGTGGGTTGGATAGAAATGGAGAAGGGGCTCAGGACGGAGCCGGAACGAGGCAGCAGGGCAGCAGGACAGCAGGACAGCAGGGCGCGGTGGATAAGAAGTAGGTACCTGGGTACTTCATGTCTGGCAGTGGACCAGACGCCACCCTTGCCCCGCCTCCGGTCAAGTACGAGGACGGATCCCAGAGACTTCGACTGGCCAGTGCCGTTATTAGCGCTCATGTGCTGGTGTCGCGTCCACCAGACCAGTGGAACAGGGAGGCTCAGCGCAATTTCGGCTTGCATCACGCCGCGAGGCTGCATTCACAGGTCATACGCCGCTGTACTGAGGTACCAGTACTTACTCAATATAGAGGAAAAACAACAGCGGCATCTCTCGGGGTGCCCATCCCTTTTCGCCAAATCGTCCCTTCCACATGTACCTGTAGGGGGTTGCCGCACATAGTGGTCGGTCCTACAAGTATGAACTTACTCGTATAACGCTTGGTAGTATCAATCTGGGCTCAATCTACTGCCTGTATCTAGACTCCTGCTTCGATGTGCACGGGGATGGGATGGGATCGAAGGCGTGCAAAAACATTCAATGCAGTTCCTCGGTGAGCACATATTCCTACTACTTAGGTACTTGCTAATGTACTGGGTACTTGCCTACTGGTAGCCATCTGCCCAAGTGCCATCTCAGTACGCTTTAGGCTGTCCACTGCGCCCTGTCAATGAATGACCTCATTCAGAGTCAGAGCGTTGCGCGTTGCCTGCCCTCTGTGACACCACCAGACGTCAACCTCCACCTACCAGCATTGCTGGCTACCCGGTAGTTTTTTTTTGGAGCCCGACATGCCCTCTGTGAACAGTGTTTTCTCCAACTTCATTCTTCATTTGAATAAGACCGAATAGCTGGCCTGCAGAGGCACAACTCGGGCTTCACTGCACGATACGATACGTTCACAACCCAAGCGTCGAGATGGCGGAGAAAAGAGCACTCAAGCCATGCAACCTTGTCGCTCTACTTGGCTCTTCCCTCGCATCGGGGCGTTTAATTATAATTGACAGGCAAAGGATCGATTGCCACGAATCGTGCAAGCTTTTTTTTTTTTTTTTTTAAAAAAAAGTAAACATAAAAAGGGTATAGGGGTAAATGAGACCAGACTACTGGGTGGAATATGTATTTCTTTAAACAAAAAAACAAAGAAAAACAAAAACAAAGAAAGCTGCTTGCGTTATCTGCCGTGTATTCCAACCTGCAACGTGCCCCCTTGAGGATTTGAAAGATAACCATTTTCCACACATGGGAAATTCTCAAATTAAAGTGCCTGACTACGTCATCATGTGCCCAAAGTGAAGGGCATCACGAATTAGGTTCCATGGTAACATTGGACGTGAACTTCATGTCGGGTTCTTGCAACGCTCGAAAAATCGAACTTGGGACACTCCTGTTTAACAAGTACAAGTTGATCTCACATGCGTAACGCCGGAGCCCACGGTACCACCTTATTACTACTCCGCCCAGCCCAGTCGAGTGCCTGTGCCAAGCTCCCCCGTCGCAGCTGACTCCAGTCTCGATGCAGAGCTGCCTACTACCACCTAGCTGCCTACCTACTTACCTGCCCGCAGTGTCACGTCACGTCACGACACACGCCACAACTTCTTTTCAACCCTCAATCTCCTCCGACTCACACTACACCAAGCTATCCCCATTGCCCAACATGCTCCGCACAACCTTCACAAAGACAGCTACCTTCCGTTCCCTCCGCGCGGCCTTTTCCACCACGCCCCGAGCCATGGCTGCTGGCGATACCGGCGCTCCCCCCAAGACTGGAGGCCAAGGGTAAGTCAACATCTCCTCGCGCCCATCAGAGAGAAAAATTCATGGGTCGCAAAAATACGCACACACACACACACACATACAATCAAACCAGAAACTGGGCTCACCTGTCCCTCATCAAACGACACTTGACTTCGATACCTGACTGATATGTAACCATTTTTTCTTTCCGCACAACACAGTGACGCCTTCCAGCGCCGTGAGCGCGCAAACGAGGACTTTACCATTCGTGAGCGTGAGAAGGAGAAGCTCCAAGCGCTCAAGAAGCAGCTCCAAGACCAGAAGCAGCACCTGGATCGTCTCTCTGATCACATGTAAGCGTCGATTTCCAACGCCTCTCTTCCAGCCTGTGTGAACCTCGGGGCGCCTAATCAATGAGATGCTGACACATTTCGGCCAACCTTTTTTCAGTAAGGATATTGAAAAGGAACAGGGCGGCGAGAAGAACTAAGAGTAGCTGCTCAATTTTCTCTGAGCACCCTTGTTTGAAAAAGCTCCAGACGTGTGGCGAGAGCGGCTACCTCTTTACTCGAATACTATTTGATATCAAGACCCCCGAAAGAAGAACAAGAAGAAGAATACTGGAAATGAGAATACGGGACAAGAACTCGATTAGTAGTGAAATCTGGTCGTCTTGCTTTGCCATTATCTGAAGCTAGTGTACAAACAAATATTTACTCATTTCACTTCTCGAGTGTTGTGCAAGAGTCCAGCCTTGTCCCTGCATAGCATAGTCTCTCCCAATACATGTGCAACGTGTCCCTGAAATGCCGCATGTTTCGATAGCGGTTTCTCCCCCGCAAAGAACTAAAGACCAAAAAACAAAAACACACACACACACACACACACACACACGGATAAGAACCACTTATTATTCAACGACCGGGCTTGGTCACCACTGAAAGACTGTCATTACCGTCGACCATAGTATGAACGGTAAAAGCCTTCGGCAGCGTCACTCTCTGGCCCGGCATAATGGCTGCTGAGAGAGCTGCTAGACTTTTGCGCCGCTGTCACCTTGGCTTGCAATGCCGACGCATTTACGTCGATCCATTGCAGTTGCGTAAGATGACTGTTTAGAACCCGTACAATTTGGCTCAGCTGTGACATGAATGTTAGTGAGCGGATGCAACGAGGGGAGAGGGGGATGAAAAAGGGAGTTGTTTAAAATCGTTGCGCGGGATGAAACATACAGGGTCTTCAGTCTTGGCTCCTTTACTCAAAGTTCCAGAAATATCGTTAATCTCCTTGACCATCTTGGAAAGGTCGCGAGACTTCTCGTCCAAGTGCTGTGTCAGCTTTTCGGCAAGCTTATACGTGCGCTCGCGTTCCTGATCCGGACCCGCAAGTTGCTCTCCTGGACCAATTTGCTTGGCAAACATGTCTTGAACTTCTGATTCGTAGCGGTTCAACCAGGCCTCCAACTCCTCCTGCTGGCTTTCCACGGCAGCAAGCTGTCGTTCGATTTCGTGGCTGGCGCGCTCGGCCTCGAATGTATCAAGGTATAGCTTTTGAATCTTTTCTCCATTGTCGACCAGACTGCGATCCCAAGTAGACACCACAGTGGCTTGCTCCTTGAATTCTTTTTGATATTTGGTCAGGTCGGAAGCCCATCTTGTAACAATGTCTTCCATAGTCTTGTTTTTAAGCCTGGCCATTTCCGACGTAGGGCCCGTTGTGGATGCACCCAAAGCACCTGGAGCACCTGTAGCACTCTTTTCATTCGCAGGCTTAGGCTCTTCCTTGCTTTTCTCTCCATCCTTGACTGCCGCGTCTGCGGTTGACTTGGCTCCAAAAAGTGTACTAGCTGTGGGAGTGGACGCAGCAGGCGCTGTTGTACTACTTGAGGGGGCGGCCGCAGATGCAGCGGCACCGCCTCCAAACATCGAGAGCGCCGGCTTTGATGTACTGCTCGCAGTTGTGGGTGACTGGTTGGTATTGCCAAATAGACCACCTGCGGTAGATGTAGTGGATGGAGATTCAGTAGAGGTCGTTGGCGCAGCAGACTTGCCGCCAAACAGGGAACTAGCGGAGGTGCTAGTTGTCGTCGTGGCTGGAGTTGCCGTGGCAGAGCTGGTAGTGCCGCCGAGCAAACCTCCGCTGGTCGCTGTTGAGGTTTCAGATGTGTTGCTCGCGGCAGGCTTCGAGGCAAAAACCGAGCCTGTTTTAGCAACAGTAGCGCCAAGTGTTCCAAATGGTGATGTTGTAGCCGTGTTTCCGAACATGCTACCTGCAGGTAGGCTAGTAGCAGCCGGAGTACTTCCAAATAGATTTGAAGGGGCAGCTGAGGAAGACGTGTCGGACGTCGCTGGTTTGGCCGCTGCCCCTCCGAACATTGTAGCAGCAGATGTTCCAGTCGTAGATGAAGGCTGAGACGTATCGCCTGGAGGAGCTCCCGCGGGAGTTGTGGATGGCAGAGAGAGTAAAGGTTTGACTGGAGTGGCCGCGGTCGTGTCAGACGTTGTGTTTGCTGCAGCTGTATTAGAGGCCGTGTCGGTCTTGCTTCCGAAAACCGAGCTTCCGGTATTCGCCGAGAGGCCAGACGATGATGGCGCGGCCGCTGCCGCCGCGAACATGCCACCAGAAGCTGGTTTGGCAGCTTCAGAGGCCCCGTCCTTGCTGCCAAATAACGGCGTGAAACTAGGAGCTGAGTTGTTACCACCGAAGACTGAGCTGGAAGAGGGGGTTGCTGCCGTCGATGAAGCGAATGCGTTATTATTGGCGCTTCCAAAGGCACTCCCAAAGGTACTCCCAGAGGATGGGGTTGTCGAGGAGCCCCCGAAGAGTGGATTACCACCAGGTGTGGGAGTCGAAGCCGTATTTGCGGAAGAATCACCGCCACCAAACACAGATCCGGCTGGCTTCTGGCTGAAGATAGAGCTGCCAGTATTTGATGAGGCCGAGTTGCTGGAGTTGCCGCCTCCTCCACCGAAATCAAATTTTGGAGGAGCTGTACTGATAGCACCACCTGCAGCGAGGGCAGCGAAGGGACTGGGCGGCAAGGGTGACGCGTTCGTCGCCGCATTCTCCGAGGGCTCAGTAGACGATTTATTCGTGCCAAAGCCGAACTGCGACATCTTGTCTGTTTTTTTTTGGGTGGGTTATTGACAGTTTATTCTAGTCGCGAGTTGGCCGGACGGACTGCAAAAGAAGGTAAGCGATTTTCTGGGCGGCTGAAAGAAGTCCGAGTCCCACCATGCCAAGTGTGATGGAGAGACAAATTTCAGCGTCCTAGGGGACGTGAGCCACTGCTCGCTGAAGTGGCAGAGATTCAATCGGCGAAGCGAGGAAGCGCGTGCCCGAGATAAATGGCGGCTGGAAGCTTTTTTTTTTCGATGGTGATGGTGTTTTAGCTCCACGAGCCGGGCTGCTAGACTCGAGCTGGGTTGGAAGTTGGACTCAAGACGCGCGGGAAGCTGGGCGGAACACACATGGCGGACGAGCCAATGGAATGGTCTGGTCTGTTGCCCACGGGCCACATCCATGGTCCCTCGCATTTGCAAGTCAATACCACACCACCATGCATGCATGACCCATGGATGTCGACCTCAACGCCGATGCTCCCCCCGTGCGCTCGACAAGGCGCAATTTGTATCACCCTCCCTCTCGACTTTTCTGGTTACAGGATCTCAGAAAGTCACCGCCAAGGCTACTAATTGGAGGTAGAGCTTTTCTTCGACGGCCTCTGTCTGTATTATACCCTCTTCGGCGCCGACTTGACCTGATCGACTTAAGCTCTGGAGCGCATTCGGAGGTTGAAATAAACGTAACAACAGTTGATCGTTGATCATTTCAGCTGCTACCTCTCCACACACCTCGTGGACGATACACATCTCTCAAATGGCTTCTCCAGGTGAATTGCAGCCTCCGCCAGAGATGAACATGGCCGATCCGGGGATACACCAGCTATGTATGTATGCTTTCATACGATCGCCGACAACATATTTCTAACAGTGATATAGCCGAGCCAGAATCTACAGACTCGGAGGACCAGTTCACGGACGCTCAATCCAATCCGATGACGCCTCAAATCACCTCGCCGATACCAATAACCCGAGTGGAAAAGGTCGATTCGACCCCCAGTTATGGCGAAGTGCCAGGTACAGAGGCACATAATTTGAGGCAAGCGGATGCACAGCCAGATGAGATTGCAATTTCGACAGACTTTGCGGACGAAGACTTGGAAGCATCCATAGAAACGCCAAGACAAGAAGTTCCGATAACTGTGCTCGAAACCGTGCAGTCTGCCGACGGGGGGGCCCCTGTATCGACGACGTCACCGGATGTCGATGCCAAACCAGACATTATCTTGGAGACAGCGAGTGATTTTGACGAAAATACCAATGATGCAGAAGAGAATCCTGAAGAAGAGGAGCAAGGCGACGACTTCGACGACGATTTCGGCGACGACTTTGACGACTTCGAAGAGGGCGCTCATGATGCAGAGTTTGATGATTTTGAAGACGGTTTCCAACAACCACAACCTTCACCAGCGTTCTCACATGGTGGCCAACCGGCACTTCTATCACAACTCCCCTTTGTAAGAAGCCATTTTTGCCTCGGATGAGCCAAAAATCTGTTTTCGTGCCCCTCTAACAAAGGCTTTTATTATAGCCCATACCCGATTTCGATGGACTCTCTCCAGACGAGGTCCTGTCTGCAACAGAGCAATGCCTCGACAGCCTGTTTCCACCAGAAGAGCTCGACTTCCCGATCCCTCAAACTCTACCAAACATGTCATCCCTGTTCTTGACACCACGATCCGCCTCGTTGTGGTCCCAACTTGTTGCACCCCCGCCGTTAGCACCTCCAGACTGGATCCGGTCTCGGACCCGTCGTCTCTTCCTCGTATCGCTAGGCGTTCCTGTTGATCTGGACGAGATCCTCCCAGCATCCAAACAAAAGAAGCTCATTCTGCCTTCCCTAAACCTGCGCGCCACATCGCCCCGCAGATCAAGCGACTCCCGATCCGTGTCGCGGCTGCGACAAGGCGAGGGCAACGCATCATCCACCTCGGTCGACACACAAGGAAAACCCACTGGCTTTAAAAAGAGAAAAGGGCCACCGCCCGAGCCGGAGCTGGACCTGGTCGCCGCGCGATATCTCTGCACGACCACAGACGAGGCTCTCGACGGCATGACAAACGAAGAATTAAAGCAACATGTCGGCAAATTGGAAGCCATGCAGGGCACGGCACAGGAGGTCCTGGAATACTGGCGGAAACGTGCCGACGAAAAAATAGGAGATCGAGAGGCCTTTGAGGGGGTGATTGAGAATCTGGTCAAACATGCACGGAAGGTGCGCAAGTAACGAATAATTATATAACGGAGGGAGACGCTCTGTTGTCTCTTTACAAGATACAATATGACAATATGCTCATGTCTAATATATATATTTTAATCTTTTTTCTTTTTTCTTTTTTTTTTTTTTGG
>SRPT01000246.1:0-37395 GCA_018360205.1 Claviceps digitariae
GTAAGGTAATAATAAAAGTAAATATATAATTAATTATAAATAAATTATTAAGCTATATATATATATTTTAAGTAAAATTTTATAGAAAAAAAGAAAGTATATATATATTTAGTTAAGTAGTATATATATATTAGTTATATAAAAATTATTTATTAATTTATTATTAATTAATTATTAATTAATTATTACTTTTTTAACCTTACTTAAGAGTTAGTATACACTAAATTAACTATAGCTACTTAAAAAGTGGAGTAACTCTTAGGTGAACTAGTTAACCAACCCTTATGTTATCTGTAGCCTCCTCCCTTTCCCCCCTGTCTCGAGATCCTCCAGCAAGGGATCTGATTTTTACCAGCCTAGATGAGCCGACTCTGACAGAGCAGCCAATCTGCGATGGATGCATGCTTGGCTTCGCTTGTGGGCAAAGCTTCCCCACTAGGAAAAGAAGAGGAATAACAACAAAAGGGAACGGAAAGGCGCATCTCGTTGAGTTGGGCTGGACTGGGCTAAGTGAGGTGAGGCGAATCACAGGTTTGAATTGGGAGTGGGGATTTCCTTTCTGTCGGTACCATTAACGAATTCTCCATTACGGTCTGACGGTGACGGTCTAACGGTGACGGTTTGTTAGACAAGAACCTCTGGTGTTGAAGCCAGACGTGACAGGTTCACCGCCGCCGTGATCCGTATTTTCTCCAAGATGGGCCTTGTAGAATGACGTTGTTTGTCGTCTTCTTTATTCATGTGTTTGTAAAAAAAAAAAAAAAAAAATCCACCCGCGAGATTGGCGATGGGCTTTTCCTTTTAGCCGCAGCCCATTGCCGCCCCCCCCAAATATACCTGGTGGTAGAAGCATCTATGCATCGGCCTTTATTGCGAGACATCGGCCACGGACGGCCACAAGATGAAGCGCAACATGAAATCCATAATCCATCACGGGTCGTTTTGACGACTAACGCAGACATCAACTGCTTTAATTGCTCCATTCTGTCTTTCCCTTTCCCACCGGCGGTAGCATAGCATTAAACTGGCAGGTGTCCACTGCCGCCCGCCGCCACTCACCCGCCGCCAAGATGCTGCCCAGACGGTTGGGAGGCCGAGGCTGAACTAACCAGACCACTTGCCACTTGTCCTTCCAGTCTCCCACCAGACCGCTCTTTGCGCGTCGGATGCGCCTGCCCAGATGCACCGGGAGCTTGTCCACATTGTCCACATCGCCCACATCGCCCGCACTTGCACCCCCACGCCCATGTTAATCCATTGTCTCCTACTTCCACTATACACAAACGGTATACTACTAGGTAGGTAGGTACCTATTATACAGATGGTCAAAAGTTTCGGGATTCCCTTCCACCTCACTGTTTATACAGGCCAGACGTCATAGTGGGAAACCGATTCAACGGCAACTCTTTCGTCCAATGGCCTTTGCCGTTTCAATAGCCGCACGCAGCTTTCTTTCTTACCCCTAGGTGTGTGTTTAAGAAGCACATGTACACGACATGCCAGACGTGAACAAAGATAGTGGAAGTAAATTATCGAGGCTGGCTGTCCCGTCCAGGCATCCTAATCTGAACTTCATGTCCAACCCATCCTTTGTCCACAGCCCCCATTTAGGTTGTGCCTCTTATATCTTTCCTTCACAGCATAACCACTTACTTCCTGCAGAGTAGTACAACAAACTATGCGCAGAGGCCGGATTGTGGTCCTGGACTACTGGGCTAGGCGGAGGGCGGGATTCGGGGGCGCGCCGAGATGATGGACGCGCTACTGGCGGCTGTTTCCAGAAATAACGTTGAAGCCCACCACTGACCAGTCCATTGTCAATTGAATATTGGCCACATGCAGCTTTTTTTGGCCAGCGAGCGTCGTCTGTCCCAAACACACGCACATGGCCGAGATGGCCGAGATGGCACCTGATAATGTTTAGTCTGTCTGTGGTCCATCACAGTCCGTAGTCGTCACATTCCCTCCCAAGTGTTCATAGTCACTGTCTGGTCTGATTCACCTCCGTGGCCTAGACAAGTCGAGGTGGTTCAACCGTCTGTCCGTCTGTCCCGGGGTCGCCTTGCCGCCACACCACTTATTACAACCGCTCACCGCCTCGTGTACATAGATGGCGCGAGCCGCCGGCTATTGACCTGCGCACGCAGAGGCAGAAATCGCCCAGTCCGCATCGAACGCATGCAGCAGCGTATCCTTAGGCGAGTCGAGGTGAGCATTGCATGTGCAGGCTGCCGGGATCCACGATGATGAAAGGGAGTACATAAACGCACAGCAGCGGATTTTTGAACGCACAGCAGCAGGTACCCTCACACCTATTTTTCATGCAAAAGTACATTTTCTACCGCAAAATATAGCGTAAGATACAGCGCAAACGCACCGCAAAACGCATTATAAAAATGCATCATAAAATACACTAAAATACACCGTAAAATGCATTATAAAATGCATCGCAAAATGCATCGCAAAATGCATCGCAAAATATATTGCAAAATACATCGCAAAATACATCGCGGAAATGCATCATAAAATGCATCAATAGGTGGGTAATTTTATCTGTTTTAGGAAAGGTTGCTGCTGTGCGTTCAAAAATCCGCTGCTGTGCGTTTATGTACTCGATGAAAGGGTGCACTGCGCACCACGGGGTTACATGATTCGCGCGGCCACCCTAATTCTCAACCCACACCACCTCCCCACCTTTAGCCTATCTTTATATAAAAGCCCTATAAAATCGAAAGAAATAGATAAAAGTATAGGATAATATATAATATATATAGAGTATTTTTCTTTATATAAATATTTTTTTAAATATAAAATATACATTTTATTAGAATTAATATTATATTTAAGTATTTATTTTATTTTTAAAAATGAAAATAAATACTTAAATTTATTTTAAAAAATATGTTTATAGTAAGTATTATTATTTTAGTGTATAAACTAAATATTATATATAAAATTAATTTTATTTTATTTAATATTTATATTATTATTATTATTATTATTATTATTATTATTAATACGCTAGCTAGACCTATATAGGACTTAGTATTATGTTGCGCGGAAAAAGAACACCCTAAACAAACAAATAAGGGGTTAGTTATTAGCTAGCTATAGGCTAAGTCTTAAATAAAGGAGCTATGCATAGCTATATATAGCTAAGGCTAATAGAAATTAAATATTTAAAAAAGGTAACTTAATATAAGCTAAATTAAGTAAAAGAAAAAGGAAAAAGTTATATAAAAAACTAGTAAAAAAAGTTATATAATATTATTTTTATTTAACTTAATAACCTAGCCTATAGACTATAAGCTAGCTTAAAGGGTTAATTTTAAAGTTAAGTTATAAATAGTTTTTTTACTTAGTTATTAGGAGTTTTTAATGCTTTTATATATAAATTTATATAAAAAGTTATATATATAGGTAGCATAGCTATATATAGCTTAGGCTATATATAGCTATAACTATATATAACTATATATAGAAAGGGGGGGTAAGTCCCTATAATATAATACCTCCCTACTTACTTTATTAGCTATTATAGCTACTAAAATAGGAAAAAAAGCAGGGCTAAAACTTAATATAAAAAAGAAAACTATAAAATTAAGTAAAAAAAAATTTTATAGAAAAAAAAAGAGTAAAAATAAAAGCTTATAGCTATAAATAGTTATAGTAAGTAATATATAGTTATACAAATATAAAAAAAGAGACTAAAGTTACTATTAGGTGTAGATACAGTAGCTAGGTAAAGGCAATAAAGTAACTAGTATATTAACTAAAGCTTACTTTCTCTAAGATTCCCTTGTATATATAATAGCCTTTTAAGGGCTATTATAAGTAAGTGCGTGACTAAGCATAAGGGAATCGGTCCCGACAGGCTCGGTATTGTGAGGACCTTACAGTTACCTTCTCTTTTTTATATAATTAAAGTTATAGCTATACACCCTTATTATCTTAGTTATAATAGCTATTAGTTACAGCGGTAATAGCTATATTAGTAGCGGTTATAATAGCTGCGTTAGCCGCATTAGTCGCAACAGTTAGGTTTGCACCTATATATAGTTATAAAATATAGAAAAAGAGAGAAAAAAAGACTAAAAGTTACCTCCCCTTTTCTATAGAATTAAAGGTATAGCTATAAGCTAGTTATATATAGCTATATATATATATATAATAATTAATAAAGTAAGGCTTTTTTCTATAAAGAAAGAAAAGAAATTTATTATAGTTTAATATTAGTAATTTTTATAGTAGCTATAGTAAGTTTAATTTTAGTTCTATAAGACTTACTTTTTAAGGGACAAGTAAAGAAAAATCCTATAAAACTTATAGCTATAGAATTTAAAAGAAAGTATTAAAAAAAAGAGGGTTTTTTATAGCTATACTTTTATATAAAAAAACATTATTAGCTGTTAGTTTACCTATTTATAGTTTTAGTTTAGCCAGTTATAATTCTTATAACTATATGTTAAAAATAACAGCTATTTTCAGGCCTCTGAGTCACTAATTAGGGCACTTTATAGTGACCTTACGTAACTAAGTGCTGCGTTATGCGTTGCGTTGTGCGTTGCATTGCGCAAGCCACAAGGCTATGTATTACGCGCTATAAAGCTATATACTAAGATACTATAGCTATATAAACCTACTTTTTAGAATATTTCTATTTTTTTTAACCTTAGGTAGCTATACTATACCTAATATATTAGTACTATAGTTTATAGAGCTTAGTATAACTATATATATATAATAAAAGCTATAATTAAGTTTTTAATTAAAGATTTAATATAAGCTACCTAGCTATAAAGTAGCTAATTAAATTACTAATTAATAAAAGTTATAAGAAACATTATATAACCTTTAGGTTAGCTACTCTATAGTATAACTTGAAATTAATTTATAAAATAATAAGGAATTTTTAGAAAGTCTTAAAATTAAATTCTTAATTACTAAAATTAAAGCTTTTTAATATTTATTTATTTATTAATACGCTAGTTAGGCCGAGGGCCTAATATCTAATACCTCTCCTTCTAAGAACTATATAGGAAAACCCCTAGTATAGGGTAGAAAACCTATATATATTATAAATACTATATTAGGGGTACTATAGCTCCCTACTAATTCTAGTTATATAAAAGTAGTGCTTTATAGGCTAAATTAGTAGCTTATATTACTAGGAAATTGTTACGGTCCCTAGAAGACTACACATAAAAGGGAGGATCCCTTAGATTCTCTATAGAATAGAATAACTTTAACTCTATATATATATAAACACCTAACTATAACTTATATATTCTTTACTTTTATAACCTTTATAATGCATTATAGATCCTACTAATACCTATACCTATATACTATATTTTAGTATATAATAAGTAGTAGTAATTACTATTTCTTTTATATACTTAATGCCCTATACTAGAATTAATAGCTTATATATTAAATTTAGAAAATAACTAATCTTAAGCCCTTAGTTTCTATTTTTCTACCTTAAGTCTTATAATTAATACTTATATATATTTAATTTATTAGTTTTAGGACTTTTACTATACTTTTTTAAACTATAAAGTTTATAAAAAGCCTTTTATATTTATAAAGAAAGCTAAATCCCTTTACTTTCTTACTAAATACTAATATATTAATAGTAAAGTTAGACTTTAAAATAAGCTTATTATTATTAAAAAACTAATTTATTAAAACCCTTTAAATTAACCTACTTTAAATAATAAGTAGAAAATTACTAAGAAAATAATAGCTTATATAAAATTAAATAGCCTTTTTAATTTTACTAATAAAGATATTTTAAGTAACTTAATACTAAAACCTTTACTAAATACTATAAAAAGCTCCTTTACTATAGGAACTTTCTTAGAAAATATAGCTATAGAGAATAGCTTTAGCTTTATAAATAAAGAACTATAAAAACCTTTAAATTCTTTAGCCTTAACTGCCTTAGAAAATAATTAATCCTTATAAGAAAGCAATTTTACTAGTATAGAATCTAACCTTAAGCTACTATAAACTTTTTAACTATAGAATTTTTAACTATAGTTTTAAGCTACCTACTCTATAAATTATTACTTACCTTCCCTATTAATAATTATAACTAAACTTAGCTAAGGCTAACTTATATACCTTCTTTAGGCTTTACTTAATAAAAGAAAGGCTTATATAATAACCTTAAAATATTCTATTAAACCCCTAGGAAATATAATATAGTTTAATAGCCCTTAGTAAGCTTAATATTAAAATCTATATAAAGCTAGACTACTTTTAGCTTTAAAGAAAGCTTTAGCTAAAATAAAGCTTATATAAAAAATTATATTAAGAGAGATTATTAAAAATACTACTATTAAAGTAAATATTATTATTAACTATTTATTTACTTTTAGCTATAAAAATACTTATACTTTAAAATAAGCTTAGTTAACTTCTACCCTAGCATTATATATAGTATAGACTAATACTTAGGCCTCTATATTTAATATTAAGAAGCTTACTACCTTCTTTAGAAATCCCTCTTTTAAGTTTAAAATATTAGTATTAGTAGCTTATACTATAGGTTAGAACTAAGCCTTTATAATTTCCCTATCTACTTTAAGACTACTACCTAACTAAATATATACCTAATTAATAAGATTTAATATTACTAATAATAACTCTAGCTATATTAGCTAGAAGAGTTAAGGTATAATATATAACTATAGCTAGTCCTTTAATACCTACTCTAGAAGTTATAATATAAGCTATAAAGACTTTAATTAAAAAATCTTTAATATTAAGTATTTTAACCCTAAAATAAACTTTAATAAAATAAATAATAAGTTTATTATTTATAAAGAAAAGTTTACTATCTTTATAAATATAAATTTATAAATTTAGGCTATTAGGAATTACTATACTAATATAAAACCTAATAAGTAAAACTATATTTTACACTTATTTTAGAAGCTTTTTTAAGGATTAGCCCTTACTTAGTATTAATAATATTTAAATAATACTAAAAAGAAAAGTATTTTTACTAATATTAAATTAGTATTTTAGGCTATTTATATTAAATTTAGTATTAAGATATAGAACACTATTGCTTAGCTTAACTAAGTAGAATATATATAAGAAAATATTATTAGTAACTCTCCCCTTCTTTAGAATTTTACTATAAAAGTTTTTTACTATATAAAAGCTAATAGTAAGTTTAATAATTTTTAGCTTTTAGTAAAATTATACTATAAGCTATACCTTAAACTATACTAACTATATTCTAAACCTAGTAAACTTAATTATAGAAATACCTATATTAAGTTAGTTAATAGAAAGTAGTGTAACTTATATAATTACCTTATTAACCTTTATAATAAGTATAAGGCTAATAAAGGTAAAACCCCTATAAGTATATACTTTACTATAAAACACTCTACTAATAATAAGAACTTTATAATTAGTATTACCTATAATAATATATATTAGAATAAGCTATTAAATAGTAATAACTATTAGTAATATAGTAAAAGCCTTAACTAATCTACTAAAATATAGGGTTACTACTAGCTATATAGCTATTTCTATAGCTATAATAAATATAAGCATTTTAATAAATACTTTAATAATAGGGGCTATAATAAGCATTATTTCTACCCCTTTCTCTATAGTGTAGTAAAACCCCTAGCACTTTAGTAGGAAAAAATAAGGTTTTCTTTAGAAACTTAAAATACTAAGAATTTTAGTAATAAAGCTAATACTAGTCTTTAGAAGGCTAAGACTAAGGGATAGGGTAATTACTAAAATAACTACCTATATAATTACTTTTAAAGATATTCTTAATATAAATAATAAGCCCTAAATAGATATAATAAAGCTTACTTTATTATTATTACTAAAGATAACTTTAATACTAAAGCTTAAAAAACTTACCTATTTACTACTAGCTATAGTATTATAGAATCTAAAGAGGTAGTTAGTAAAGATAATAAGGATAAATCTAACTTTATTAATACTTTCCTTACTAAAATAAGCTTAGCTATAGTTACTTAGCCCTCTCTATAAATTATAGCCTTAAGTAGCCTTACTAATAGGTAGGTTATTAAGGCTATAGTATACCCTTATTAAATTAAAATATTTAGTAAAAAAAAGGCTATTACCTACTTAAAGGTTAACCTTTACTTTAATAACTAAGGAAAGAATTATAATATTTACCTTAATATAAGTACTTTCTCTATTTTTATTAATAAAGACTAGCTTTAAAAATATAGATATAATATTTAATAAGAAATATAGAATTCTAAACTAGTAAATAGTATTAACTCTACTTTTTATATTATTAAAATTACTATCTTTAACTTTTATATCTTTAGTAAAGCATAAAGTAAATTAATTTTTAGGCATTTTACTATTACTACTAATATTATATAGAACCTTACTTTAAAAATACTAATTAGTATAAACTTTATATATAACTATAATATTAAGATTAATTTTATTAATTCTAAGGTTATTTTTTACTTAGTATATAATATAATAGTAGCTAGTTATATATTCTAACTACTAAATCTTATTCTAGCTTAGTAGGTAATAATAATTTATAATATTATTATTATGCCTTAATACACTAAGCTAGTTACTATTTATTAAAAAAACTAGCTTAAGGTAAAATTTATAGAAGTTTATTACTTTTATTTTTATAACTATAAAATCTTTAATATAATTCTTACTAAAGGCTAGGAGTAAGTTATACTAATTTATAACCTATTAAATAAACTACTATATATTTAGTTTAGTTAATACCTTAGCTAGCTATACACTACTTATACTATAGACTTTAACTACTTTATTAATAATATTATTACCTTTTTAGCTTACTATAGTAAAGATATTTAGGTTAAAAATAAAGTATTTACTATTTTTAAGCCTAAGGTTATAATAAAAGTTTATAATAAGCTAGAAATTAACCTAAATAATAGTAACCTTAATGCTAAGATAGTTAATAAAGAAGTCCCTTTATATAGTATTTTCTATTTAAATAATATTCTCTATATTAAAAATAAATTTAGTATTAGAATTATAAATATTAACTTTATTATAGTAGCTAAACTTATAAAACTTTCTAATAAGTATAATATTTACTAAGATTAAGGTATAGTTTTTATACTTAAAAATAAGTAAATATATATTAACTTTATAAATAAATAGTATAATTAAGTAAAGCCTTTATAAGTATATAGCCTTAAATATAGAGATTTTAAAAAATTCTATAAAATTAATAATAAGAAATATAAAAGTAGTAAAATATTATACCTTAGTAGTAGCACTAAAGTGCCTTACCTATACCTTAGTTTTATTATTTAGTAAAACACTAGTAAAGAATATAAGAAATATATAGTAATTAATATAAAACTTATTAATAGTATTATAGTTCTAAATATTTACCCCCTACCTAACTAAGGAAATATTATAGCTAATGCCTATAAATACTTATAAATTACCCTTTTTAATGCTTTAGGGTTCTTTAACTAGCTCCTAGTATAGGTAACTTATTATAACTAAATAGCTATAATATTTAAATAAGGAATTAAGGTATTTTATATAGTAATCTAAAGCTTTAAAAACTTACTAGCCTTTACTTAATACTTTATAAATAAATAGTTCTATAATTACTATACCTTTATTTAAGTTTATATTAATAATATTACTATTTTCTTTAATACCCTTAAAGAGCACCTATAGCACTTAAAGATTATTCTATAAATCCTTAAAAAATACTGCCTTTATATTGCTATAAAGAAATTATTTATTAGCTACTTATTTATTTAGCTCTTTAGATTTATTATTAACTTTAAGGGTATTATTAATATAATAAATTAGGTTAAAGCTATTAAAAAGATATAGATATTAGTAACGCTATTAAACCTTAAGACCTATATTAATATAGCTAGTTTTCTTTATATAAAAGTCCTATAGTTTAATATCTATATTAAACCTCTTTAAAACTATAAAACTATACTTCTTTATAAGCTATATAAAAAGAATAAACTCCTAGTAAGTGCCTTTAAGTAAGTCTATAAGTAAGTAGCTTAATAGGCTTACTTTAAAGCTACCTCTAAGGAATTATTTACCTTTAATACTTTATAAAAGCTACTATATATAAAAATCCTTCTTTAGCATTATAATTTAAACTAACCTTTATTCTTTAAAGTTAATGCTTATAAAAAAGGTTTTAAATTATATACCTTTTAACTTAATATAAATTAAAATAACTAAAGTATCCTTAATAAGGATATTAATAGTAATAAAATATAACCTATTCTCCTTCTCTTAAGGCTAACTTTTTCTATTAAAAAGTAGTATAAATTTATAGAAGCTAAAGTTATAGCTATTATATAAAAAATAAGAAAACTTAGGAAAATAGCCTAATTTAATTCTATAATAGTTAATATTATTATAAATTATATACCTACTAAAGGTATTATTTAATATACCTTACTTAATACTATAAACCTTAATAAGGCTAACCTTAAGCTTACTAAGGTTATAAACTACCTCTTATAATTTAACCTCTATATAATCTACATTTTTAAAACCTTAAATATAGTGCTTAATATATTATTTTAGCTTTCTATAGATATTAGCTATAGAGAGGTAGCTAATTATAATAATTTTAATAAGCTTAATATTTATATTTATTATAGTAAGGAAGTAATTTCTATAGCTATACTTAATAAAGAAATAAAAACTATACTAATTATAGAATATATAAAGAATATAAAGTATAGCTAAATTATATAAAGAATTTTAAACTATTATAATAAGTAACACTATAAAGGTTATAACTAACTATATATTCTACTCTTTAGCTAGGACCTTTAAAATAATAGCCTTCTTTATTATTAAGATTAATAGGGTTTCTATTGCCTTTATATTCCCTAAAGTTATATTTTAAATATACTTTACTTAGCTTATAATAAATACTATTACTTTAGCGTTATTAAAATAGCTAAGGAGTTATTTATTATTTATTTCCTTAGAATAAGTACTTAAATTAAAATATATATTTTCTACTATAATATCTATAGAGAAAACGCTATTCTTTATACTAAAGCCTCTAATAAAATACACTCTCTTTAGACTAATTTTATTTCTTTTTACTTTATTTTACTTAACTTTATTATAAATATACCTAAAGTCTCTTTAAAAAATATTATATAAGTAGTAAATAGATTTAAAATATATAACTTACTTTACTTAGTTAACTACTTATTTAGTTAATAAATAATACTTATTTTTAATAATAAATTATATAGTATAGAAACTTAAGCTAAGTTATTATTATAATCTCTATACTTAGTAAACTAAGGCCTTTTTAGAGAAATTATTAGTAATAGGGATTTTAAGTTTATTTTAAATCTTTAAATTACTTTATTTTATAGACTTAATATTAAATTCTTTATAGCTATAGCTTATTATTTTTAAACTAATAGTATAGTAAAAAGAAAGAACTAAATAGTTATTATTATAATTTAATACTATATAGTTATAAATCTAAATACCCTATAGATTTCTATTATTCTAGCCCTATAATATTACTTTAATAATACTATTACTACCTTTATTAATAAGTCTTTAAATAAATTACTATATAGCTATAAACCTTTTATTATAATAAACTTACTTTATAATAGTAATAATACTACTCTTAATATTAATAACTTAAGCCTTTTTACTATTTAGAAGCTTTACTAAAGAGAAGTGTTAGAATTGCCCTTAACGGCACAACCTCAGTGGAACGGCACAACCTTGGGAAGGTCCAATTTATAGATGCTAATTAGGCGCATTGCGTGATCAGACCCACCGACCCTAACGCCAGTGGAAAACTCTACATATAACGCTACCTTCCTTAGTCTAGCTTCTTAGCTTTATTATTATTATTAACACTAATACATTATATTTATAACCCTTTTTACACTAATGCTTTATTTATTCTTTTATAACCTTTCTAAGGTTATACTAACACTAATTAGTAGTTACTATTAACTATAGATTTATAAGGTATTTCCTAATAAAGAAGAGATAACTTTTATAGTATTTAAGACCACTGTTTTTATACTAAGGAAGGTAGCTCTATAATAATAAAAGTATAGCTAGACTTTATTAGAGAGAATAGCTTTATATTCTAAACCTAAATACCTCTTCTATCCATTATAGAGAAAATAAACTAGGCTAAGCTAGACTACTAATAATAATATAGCTTTATTATAAATAGAAAATAAAATATAAGAAATAATTAGAAACTAGAGTCTAAAAGGGGAGAGAGCTTTATTAACTATTAGCTTAATCTACCTAATAAAGGATTTACTACTAAGAAGGCTATGCCTATTTAATAGTGCTATCTTATTAAAATAGGAAGGTATATTTAAGAACCCTAACTTAGCAATAGCATTAGTAATTACACTAAATAACTATATAGCCTATATTATTTAGTACTATAAAGAGTAAGGCTAGAGAGAAAAAAAACTCCTTAAAAACTTCTAAAATAATTTTTATAACTAAACTTTTAAACACTTTAAGAAAATTAAAATATATATTTAAAGTAGCTTAAGGGACCTTCTATAAAAATATAGAATTCTACTTAATAAAGGCACTAAGGAGTTTATTATACTAAATCTTTATAAGCTTCTTAAGTATACTAAAGAGTAAATTATAATACTATTCCTAGCACTAAAAATTAAAATAATATTATTTAACTACCTATTATCTTACTATCTAACTCTACTAGTAGTTAGCTAATTCTAAAAACCTTAAGGAAGACTATAATAAACCCCTAACCCTCCCTAAAGGTATAGCAATAGGAATATACTATTAAACCCTAACTAAGACCTTTACTCTACCTAGTAATAATAGTACCCTTCCCTATATAATATAGATGTACCTTATTATAATAACTAACGTCTAGAGGACTTCTATAGACCCCCTAGAAGATAGTACCTAGAATTCTTACACCTTAATAACCCTATACCTCTATAAAGCTTTTTCTATTAATAAAGTAGGACTATAAATAACTAAATCTATAGAATTCTTAGTAAGCTTAGTAAAATTTACACTAAGGAAGATAAGTACACTAGTAAAATATATAACTTTATAACCCTAAAGGTTAATATCTTTATAAATAAATATAAAAGACATAATATTCTATAAGATATATAGAATAAAGCATTCCCTATAATATTATTAAAGGATACTCTTATATACTATCTTAATAACTTAGCTAATAAAAACCTAACCTATAAAGAGCTTATTTAATAGATTAAAACTTACTTTAAGACTAAAAGTAACTAGTAATTCTATTAAATTAAGTAGAATAATATAATATTAAGAAAGGTTATTAGTAAGAACCCTAATAAGTCTAAGCTTTAATGCTTAGATATTCTTATTAATAGCCTTAAGAAAATCTACTATAGCCTTTTTAATTCCTTATTAGTAAATATATAACTATAGTAATAACTACTAATTACTATTAGTAATATCCCTAAATGCTACCTTACTATATTTAACTATACACTTACCTATAAAGATATAGTTAGTAACTTAAGAAAATACCTTTATATAGATAAAATAATTATATTATTATAATAAATAATAAAAGGACTACTAAAAGAGAAAGATAATAAGGCCCTCTTTATAGATAGGCGCTATAGATAGGCATAAGGCTTATATCTAAGGCTATATAACTATAGAAAACCCTAGTTTCCTTAAAAATACTTTATTTATAGTAAGGAAGGATATTAGTTAACTAATTACTTTAAAATTAAATAATAAAAAGCTAAAGAAAAGTAGTAAAAAAGCAATAAATATAGAAATATACCTATAGATAAGAAATTTATAGTATTTCTCTAAGCTTTTAAAGGTTTCCCTATTAATAATAATAATAAAAAGGAGTAGGAAAATATTAATAACTATATATAGAAAGTAGTAAATATATTCTTTATTTCTTAGAAAGATAAGCAGTCTAACTAAAATAATAGCTAAATAATATACACTTAGTTCTTTATAACTAAGCTTAAAAATTAGCCTTAGAGGGACTATCCTAATAGCCTATAACTCTTATAACTACTTAAAGACTAGGCATTTAAATATAGTTTAGTTAGCACTAACCTATATAATAAACCTAACCTTCCTGCTTCCTAATGCTTTATCTCTAAAGAAAGATATTCTAAAGAGATCTTCTAAGGGATTCTCCCTAACACTAGTATAATAGAAATTTCTATAGCTAAATTAGTATAAGCTAAAGCCCTATTAAAGCTAATACTATATCTTAAAATTAAAGACTTTAAGCAATATAAAGTTAACTTTAAAGCTAGCTTAGCTACTTTTTCTAGCGTTCTTTATCTCCTAATAGTCTTTAGCACTATTAACTTCTATATTCTTAGCTTAGTAACCCTGTTTTTATATTGTATTATAAATATAAATAGTATAGGTATTAAGCTTAATAACCTTACTAATATACTTATCTAAGGGAATAAGAAAGTTCTAGTTATTAGAAAATAGAGATACCTATAGTGGACCTTATAAGCTAATAAGGCTATAGCTTTTTACCTCTCTAAGACTAAGATTTAATAACTTTATTACTAATTTAGCTACCTATTAATCTAAAGACTAGCTAAATTACTAGAGCAAGCTAGTAAGAATGTAAACTATAAGCTTATTAAGAAACTTACTAATAAATACTATTAATACTAACTTAATAGTAAGGCTCTTAGAAGGTTTAAATTCTTATTAAAGGATAACCTTAACTTTAATTATAAGATTATAGTTAATATCCTATAAATTAATAAATAACCTATTCTATATATTATTAATGCTACTATAGCCTTCTAAGCTACCTACTTCCTTAACTAAAGAAGGCAAAAGGTATATAATATATAGAATGCTTTTAAAGAATACTAGATTAATACCTATTTAGGCCCCTTAGATTAAATTACTAGTAATGCTAGAAAGAACTTTACTTCCGCTAAATTTAAGTATTTAGCATGCTTCTTAGTAATTAATACTAATAAAGTCCCTATAAAGGCATACTATAGTATTAGCAAAATAGAGAGATACTACCTTTCTTTAAAGCAAGTATATAATATTATTAAAGAGGAGATTAGTAATATACTAACTGCTAACTAAAGGCTTTAAATAGCGGTAAAAGTAGTTAATAATTTAGTAAGCCTTAATAGCTTTATACTAACACTACTAGTCTTTAGTGTATACCCTTATATAATAATAAAGTTACTACTAAGCCTATTAATAGCTTAAAGGGCTATAGCACTATAATAAGCTACTAAGGAAGCCTATAAATACCTTATAAAACACTAATTCTAGGAAGCTATAGGTACTTAGAATAGACCTAATACTACACTAGTCCACTAGCTTTTACTACAGTCTAATATATATATATAGCAAGAGAAAGAAGGCTAGCATAGCCTTTATAAGCTTCTAGCTACTATAGGGAAGACCTATACTATAGATATACTTAATAGCCTTATTAACTTCTATAGCACTATTATTAAGCCCTATAAAATACCTACTAATAACACTTAAGCATTAAAGTTAGTAAGTATTATTAGGGATAACCCTTTAGTTTCTTAACTAAAAAGTAAAGCCTTAATAGTAAAAATAATTATAGTAATTATTACTAAAGGTAAACCACTAGGTTTTTACTAAAAGGGCAGAACTTTAGTAGTAAGGCTAACTACCCTAGGGGCTATTAAAGCCTTAAAAAAACAAAGCTACCTAAGAAAGTATTCTATAGTAGCACTTACTATAAAGATATAAAGGGTTAACCCTAATTATAAAAATAGGGAGGAAGAAGGAGAAAAATAAGGAATAGAATAGGAAAGAGAAAATAGTTTAACTCTATTAAAAAGAGAGAAAGCTAAACTTAGTCCCTTCCTTAAGAATAATAATAAGGGTTTTAACTTAAATTATTAGTATTAAAGGATAGAACTAAAAAGAGAAGGATATTTAACTCCCCTAAAAAGAGGAAAAGGTAATATTATAGAAGAAGTAAAGATACCTAATATTAGTCCCTTTATTAAGGATAATAATAAGGGTTTTTACCTAAGTTATTCCTATTAATAAATAGAATTAAAAAAAGAAGGTAAATAGGAGAAGTATAAATTAAAGGTTAAAGCTAAGCTTAGCTCCCTAGAGGTAGATAATAAGGAGGGTTTTTACCTAAATTATTACTATTATAGTAAGAGACTAAGAAATAATAAAGGGAGGAAGGATATTAGCCTTAATAATAAGGATAATAATAAAGGTTTTTACCTAAATTATTACCTTTAAAAAAAGGGACTAGAAAGAGAAGGGGGTATAATTATAGGGAATAGTAATCCTATCTTTAGATAGCTTATACTAGGTAATTTTAATAGCTATTATTAGATTTATCCTAAGTATAAGCAAGGGATAACTAAACCTATAATATAAGGAGGGGTAGATAATAATAGTAAAATTAGCTAACCTAAGTAGGATAATAATAAGGGTTTTAACCTAATTTATTACTAATAAGGAATAGAACTAGAAAGAAAAGGAGAACTAATAATAGCTAGCTTAAACTATAATAAATATACTGCTTATAATAGTGTATCTTTAAGAGAAGGGCAGCTAAGATCTTATAGAATATAGGAGGAATAAGAAAAGGGTACCTATATAAGAGAAAGTATATTTTTATTAATAAAAAAGAAAGAAAACTTTTAAATTATAGTTACCCTTAGAAAAAAAAGCAAAATTACCACTAAGGGTATGCCTTTTAAAGCCTCTAATAAGAAAGAAATTAATATATTACTAGCAAGAGGTATATTTAAATTTATAGAGTTTAACCCTAAAAAACATAGAAACTAACGCCTTTTTTACTTATAAATAGTCTAGGAAGTTAAAGGTAAGGGAACCTCTTTACTATATAAGAAATTATATCTTATAATCTAAGGCTATAGTAATTAAGAGAAGGAAATAATTCTTATATAGGCACCTATAATCTAATGGGCTAGCTAATAACTTATTATAGCGCTAGCCCTATTACTTATAAAAAAGAAAATTTTCCTCTAGCTAAGAGATATTACCTAAGCATATATATAATTATAGATAAACCTTAGCTAGCTTATTATTATAAAGCTCCTATAATAAATTAAACACTTTTATCTTAAAAATATAATAATAAAGGTAATTAAGCCTTTATATAGCATTATAGAGGCAGAAACACACTAGTAGGTAATATACTCTAACCACTATAAAGAGATATTAAAGATAGTTACTTCTAGCTATAACCTATACTTCCTAATTGCCTCTAAAGATAATAATAACTTTAGGCTTATTAAAATATAGATAAATAACACCCTTAGCCTTAGTAATATAAAGTTCTTTAATAGAGAAGAAAAAGAGCTTTAGAGAGTAGGTTTTATAGCTAAACTAAAGTATATATTAAGTACTAAGAACCCCCTTATCTTTAATAGCTATATTCTAATAAACTATAGTAATAGTATAGTTAAGCTAAACTAAAAAGGCTAAAGTAAAAAGCTTATAATAGTGGAAATTAAAGATAAGATAACTATAAAGAATTAATATATTTAATAATAAGCTTTTAGAGTATATATCTTAAGTGTGTGCTAACTAGAGGCACTTTTTAACCTCTCTATAGTAGTATAATATTAAAACCCTAACTAAACTAATATAAATAAGCTTAATAAGAAAATAAGTTAGTAAATTAAGAATTCTAACTAAGGGATTTACTATATCCTACTTAACCTTTAATTAGCAGCATTATATATATTTATAAATAGGTCTTTTATAAATAATAAAGACCTAAGCTCTTAGATTAAATTTATAATTATTCTAGGTAATAAAATAAAAAGCAGCGTTAATGCGGAATTTAAGCTTTAAGGGAATATTATTATATATAGCTTAATAAAGAGTAAGAGAGTTATAAGGAGTGCTCTTACCTCTAAGCTATATAGAATAGTCTAGGGCGTAGACATAGTATATGCACTAGGAGTCACTCTAAATATAATTATAAAGAAGCTATAAAAAGTATATATTTTAATAATAATCTATATAGACTCTTTTTCCCTATATAAATGCCTTATAAAGCTAGAAATAATAAAGGAAAAACGGCTTATAATTAATATTATAGCCCTTTAATAATTATATAAGCATTATAAGCTTATAGAAATTTAATAGATTAATAGAAATAATAATATTATGGATGTAATAACAAAGGCAACGCTAAATAAGGCTCTTAAGAGCTTTATTAATAATAATAAGATAAGAATTTAGGTAGAAGGATAGGTAAAGAGGGAAGCAGCTAATTAATAGGAATTAGTTATAATAAATAAGGCTATAGAGGCTATAGAATTTTTGTATAATTAACTTAGTATAAAGCTAGCTAATTAGGGACATTCTTTTTAATCAAGGGATCTACATATATTAATAACAATACTCTCTGTTTTTTATGCGTTTTTTTAGCTACTCTTTAGGCAATTTCTCTTTATTAAAAAAGAGAGAATTTATAAGTATTAGAATTGCCCTTAATAGCATAACCTTAGTAGAACAGCACAACCTTAAGAAGGTCTAATTTATAGATGCTAATTAGGCGCATTATGTAATCGGACCCACTAACCCTAACGCCGGTGGAAAACTCTGCACATAACGCTACCTTCCTTAGTCTAGCTTCTTAGCTTTATTATTATTATTAACACTAACACATTGTATTTATGACCCTTTTTGCACTAGTGCTTTATTTATCCTTTTATAACCTTTCTAAGGTTATACCAACAAGAAGTAAAGCTTATAATAGCTATAGCTACTACTCTAGCTAAAATTAAGTATAACTCTTAATATAAGCCTATAGATATTAAGGTTAGTAACTTAGTTTACCTATACCTTTATTTAGAGTACTATTTTTTAAGTAAACTTAAAAAGAAATAATCCTTATAATATATAGGTTTATATAAGGTTATTAAAAAGGTCTCCTTATTATTTTTTTACTTTAAATTTCTACTATTATTTTAAGTTTATTTAGTAGTTTCTATAGCTTATTTATAAAAGCCTTATTAAAGTTAAAACCCTTTTAATAAGACTTCTATAGTGCCCTCTTTAGTTAATCTTAATAATATAAAGAAAGCTAATTACTAAAAAATTAAATATATTATTAGCTATTATTTTAAAAACTTCTATAAAAAAAAGAAAAAAGTATAACTTAATTTTCTTATTTAATAAAAGGGTTTTAATACTAAAGATAATTAGTAGATTTTAAAAGCTAAAATATATATTAATACCTTAAATTTAGTTAATAACTATACTAAAGACTACTTAATTAATTAGAAAGAAAAGTATTATAAAAAGAATTTTATAATACTCTTTACCTAACCTTTATATTTTTATTAGTATAAAGGCCTCTTAGCTTTTATAGAAAGTGCTTTACTAAGGGCATTTTAAAAGGCTTTAATAATTATATTTTTCTAAACTTTCTATACTACTATTAAACTCTTACCTTAAACTTACTTTATAAGCCTAGCTTACTACTTATATATTTTTTTTTTTACTTTTTTAATCTCTTTTTTTTTTCTATTCTTTACACTTTTTTATATTACTTTCTTCTCTATATATTATATATTGCTTTTTACCTCTCTTTATTATATTTTCTTACCCTCCTTAGGCCTTAGTTTCCTTTTTTTTCTAGCTTTTATTAGCTTTATACTTAAGGAAATTTACTAGCTATACTAACTATTTAAATACTACTAAAAATTTAAAACTTTAAATTCTTAGTATATTACTTAGTAAAATATATAGTAGAAAGTTTATAATACTTAGCTTTATTTTACTTTAAAATTAGCTAAAGCTACTTTTATTAGTTTATAGCTTAAAACCCTACTACTTTAAATAATTATTAATAAAATCTAATAAAAGCACTTTTTTTTTTTACTACTAAGAATAGTATTCTTTATATTAAACTTACCTTTAAACTTAAGGTAAAGTATATAGTTTAACTCTCCTTATAATAATAAAGCTAATAATATATTTAGTATTACTACTTAAAGTAATAGTAAGCTTAGCTATAGTATTAAAAGGCCCTTTAAGTCTATAGCTTATATATAGTATAGATTAAGGCTTTAAAAATTAAAATTTACTATTAACTTTATAAAAGCTAAAGGTAATAAAGTTAGGCTTAATAGTAAAACCTATATAAAGTTTAACCTTATTAATAACCTCCCTAATATTAATATAGCTAATAATACTAGCCTTATTAATAGTAATATTAATAATATTAAGGTATTTAGCCTTAGTAAAACTATTAAAATATTTTAAAAGGTGCTTTAAATATACTATAATATTATTAAGAAAGTTTTTTATCTTAATATTTTCTAGCACTTAAGGTAATATAGCTAAGCTAATAGCTAGGATTTCTTTAATATTAATAATAATATAGCTAGCCTTAATACTCTATTCTATAGAAAGTAATGCTATAATAATAATAAAACTAAAAACTAAATAAAATTATAAATATTTACTAATACTATTTATATTTATAAAGTTAAGTTTATTATTATTAGCGCTAAGATTAATAGTAGTAAGTATATAGTTAAATATAGTAATTTATATTAAAATAACTAAGTTAAAGTTATTATAGTTATTACTAGCTATATATAAAAGGTTTTTAGTAAGAAAAAGCTTAGCTTATTTAAAAGTTCTATTATATATACTACTTATAACTCCTTTAAAAAGGAGTTATTATTTACCTTAATAGTGCTAAAAGTAGTAAGAAATACTAGTTTAGATTCCTTTTAGCTTATACCTTAGTAATTAAATTTAAAATAGCTAATCCCTATAGGTATATTAATAGTACCTTTAGTAGCTATTTTACCCTACTTAGTTAATTTAGCTTTATAAAACTCCTTTATATTTCTAGTAAAAGTATTAATAATCCCTTTAGTAGTATTTTTATAGCGCTTTTAATAGTAATAACTTAATGCCTTAATACCCTTAAATATTAAGCTAATACTAATACTTAATAGCTTAATAACCTTACTTTTTTTAAAAATACTATAGTTTAAGCCCTTAAGCTTTTCCTTAGCTTTTATAATAAGGCTACTAATAATAGAAAGTAAGATATATTTAATATTATTTAAAACTTAGTAAAGAAAATTATTATACTTATATTTTTATACCTTTATACTATAGAGAAGTTTATTATTACCCTTAAGTAAGTAGCTAATAAAGTAGTAGACACTAGTAAGTTATAGAATAATATCTCTACTCTAAAGATAAATATTAAGACTTTAAAACTTATAGTAACTATAACTAGGACGCTATCCACACCCCGCTATACGCTGCTAACTGCTGCTGCCTTGTTAAAGATCTTAACTTCTCTACCCTAAATACTATAAACACCTACTTAAAATAGAAAGTTTTTTACCTCCTCCTAAAGAAGCGTAGTATATTATAGGATATCTCTATAGATATTATATATATTATACCACTAAATAATCTTAATATAATTTATATAAATAGTATTAATAACCTTAATTCTAACTCTAAAGACTCTATAGCTAGTGTTTACCCTAACTTCTTTACCTCTAATAATAATAGTAATAATAATACTAATAAGAATAATAATAGTAATAATAATAATACTACTAATAATAATAATAGTAACTACCCTACTTTTATAAATAGCACTATAACTATAATTATTATTCTAGATAATAATAAGGATATCCTAATAGCTAATAACACTAGTAGCCTAATCTCCCTCTCCTTTAATAAAAATAAGCCTTAGCTTACTATATAATACGCTAGTAATAATAATATAATTACTCTCTTTTTTAATAAAAATAAACCTTAGCTTACTATATACTATACTAGTAATAAGGGTCTTGCTACTAGTAATATAAGAATTAATAATAATAATAAGAAAACTAATAATAATGCCTATAATAATAAGAAAGGCATTAAAGTTATACTTTATATTATTAAGGTTTCTAAAAAATATTACTATTAAAGACACTAGAATTAATAGAATTAAAATAGTATAGTAGTAGTATATAGTATAATATTTTTACTTATAAATTAAATAATACTATTTTACTTATATCTATATTAATATATAGTATAGATTAAAGTATAAGGATTTTTATATTAAAAATATAGGTTTTAAAGAATAAAATTATATATTTCTTTCTTACTATTTTCTACTTAAAATATATAGTTTTCTTTATAAAAAGGGCACTTATTATAGTCCCTAAAAGACTATATATAAAAGGGAGAATCCTTTAAATTCTTTATAAAATAAAATAACTTTAACTCTATATATATATAAACACCTAACTATAACTTATATATTCTTTACTCTTATAACCTTTATAATGCATTGCGGATCCCGCTAATGCCTACGCCTGCGTGCTGCATTCCAGCACGTAACAGAAATATATAGAATATAAATAAAAACTTAGTATAGTATAGTTTTATATTAAGAGGGGGTTAAAATAGCTAATAGTAAAGAGTAATATAATTATATAAGCTACTTTAGTATTATTTTCTTTATACTAAGCTAGTATTAATATTATTTTATATTATATATTACTATAAGCTTAAAAACTTTTTACTAAGTTTTATACACTAAAAAAATAAAGCCTTAAAGTAATTAGTACTAGGGTTTAAAGGGGGGGGGTTACTAAGAATATAAATAAGGCCGTCCCCTTGAAGTATAACTCTTTTTTATTTCTTTTTTTTCTTTTTTTTTCTTAGTATTATTATTATTATTATAAATGCCCCCCCTAATCCTAGTACTATATTAGTACTAACCTAACCCTAGTTTACTATAAATAATACTATAAAATTCTACTATTTTTAAATATAATATAAATACTCTCTTTATTTCAACTTAATGCTATATTTAACTGTTGAAAATAACAGCTATTTTCAGGCCTCTTAGTCACTAATTAGGGCATATTATAGGGGACCTTTCAGGGGACCTTATAGTGCCCTTAGCTGGCTAATTGTTGCGTTGCGCGTTGCGTTGCGCGAGCCACGAGGCTGCATGTCACGCACCACAAGGCTGTGCGCCAAGACGCTACAGCCGCGTAAACCCACTTTTTAGGACTTTTCTGCCTTTTTTTTAACCTTAGGTAGCTACGCCGCGCCTAATACATTATTACTGCGGTCTGCAGATGTTATGGCTAGGTTGCCCGCGCTTAGGCTAAGGGCATAAGGGATAGAGGGCAAAGGGTATAAGGGAAAGAGGGTAAGTTATACCCTTACTTTAAGCTTACTATAACCTAGCTAAAAGTATAAAAAAAGAAGTATATATATATATAATAAAGGCTAGAGATTTATACCTTTAAGTATTACTACTTACCTTTTAACTTTCTAGCTATAAAGTATTTATATTTTAGTCTTTACTTTATTAATATTTATTTATTTAGTTTTAATAACTAAATCTCTCTCTTTTAAAGGGATAGTAAACTATTAACTAAATTAAAATATTTACCTAAAGAGTAATTTATTTAGTTAGCTATAACCTAGCTATAATAATATAATAAGTAAATAACTTATTATAAGTAATTATAAAAAAGAACCTTATTAAGTATAGAACTATAATACTAAATTAACTTACTATATTTAATAAAGAAACTAAATTAAACTATTACCTTAAGAAAGTAATAAAGAAGCTATAATTTATTAATAAGTATAGGGATTTTAAATAACTTAAAAAAACCCTTAAAAACTCTAATAATAATACTATAAAGATTAATAATACTATAAGTAAAATTAGTAGTATTAATACCCTACTAATAAGTAACTTTAGTAACTAAAGGCTACTACCTTACTTTACTTTAGTAGTAAGCTATTTATAATATAGCTTAGTAAGAATTTAATTAAAAACCCTTATTTATAAAGAGAATACTTATAAAAACCTTTAGAATTTCCTTTTAAACCTAAATATAAACTTTATTATAAACTTTATTATATTTAGTAATAATACTAATAAGGTAGCTTATACTAATAATAACCTTACTAATAATATAAAGTAATAATAAATACACTATATTACTTAAAATAAGTATATAAACTTTATAATATATACTTAAAAAGGATTTATAAGTTAGCTTAAAAATAAAATAATAAATAAAAATACTTACTACTTAAAAGCTATAAAGGTATTTATAAGCCTTTACTAGTTAAATAGCTAATTATTTTATAGCTTTTTTAAAATATAAAGTAAGATAAAAGCTAAGCTTTTAAAAGGTATTCTTAAGTAGCTATAGATTTATCTCTTTATTAATAGCCTTAACTATACTATAAAGAAGTAAATACTAAGCTAGGAGTTTCCCTAGAGTTAAAATTACTTATAAGGCTAGAGCTATAAGGCTAAGGTTATTAATAAAGGCCTATACTTTAATTAAAATTAGCTATAATTATTCTAAAAAAAGAAATAAAGGTTAAACTCCTTTATTATAACTTAAAAGTAATATAGCTATAAGGCTATAAAACCTTAGAATTTAAATATTATATTCTATTATAAATATAGAGAAAATAATTATATCTCTTTATATTATACTAAGCTTAATTATATAACTTATAGTAGTAATAAGTATATTACTTAATAATACTTAAGATACTATAAGAATATTAATACTATTTAATTTAATATAAATACTATACTTATTAAGTCTACTTAAAGCTAAAGGTATAATATTATTATAAGCCTTTTAACCTTAAATTCTATATAATAACCTAGTTAAGTAATAAGGGTTAAAGCTAAAGGGAATAATAAGTTAATAATAAAGGTAATATTATAGTAAAACTACTATTAAGTAGTAATAAAGGCACTTTTTAATTTAAAAGTAACTAACTTATTAATATACTTTAGAATATTAAGTAAAGTAAATTAAAGTAATATAATTACCTTTAATTAGTACCTAGAAAATACCTTTAGTAATTTAATACTAAATAAGGGTATTTTAAATAAAGTTATTAGAGTTATTAATAGTATAAGCTATAGTAAAATATATTAAGTTTACTACTATATTACTAAGGTTTATAAAAACCTACTACTTAGAATAAATTAAGTAAAAGTATATAAACTATAAATATTATTATAATTCTTTAAAACCTAGAGATATTTAGTAATAAAATAATACCTTACTTATATAGAAAAAAAATAGTAAGTTTACTATAAAAAAAAGAAAGCTATAATTATAGTAGTTTTAGCTAAGTTAATAGATTCTCTTTTTATTAAAAAACTAATTAGGTTAAGTAAGAAACCCTAAAGTAATATAGCTAATTAATAAGCTAGCCTATATATAAATATAAAGTAGGTGCTAAGTAGTAACTAAGCTAGGCTATTATTACTAGCTATATACTTAGACTTTACTAAGGTATTTTTAGAAAAGCTAGTAGGGTAGCTACTATAGCTTAGTAACTATATATATATATAATTAAGCTAATTAAAAAAAAGACCCCCCCTTAGGAATTAATATATAATTTAGCTAAGAAAAAGCTAGAGGTTCTCTATAAGTACCTAGTAAATATATAGTATAAGGGATAGATTAAAAACTTTATTAGCCCTTTTAGTATACCTATTCTCTTTATCCCTAAAAAGGGTAAGTAACTATAACTATATATTAATTATTATAGCCTTAATAAGGTTATAAAGAAGAACTATATACCTTTATTGCTAATATTAAAGATTTTAAATAAGTTAAAAAATACTAAAATAATTATACAAATTAACTTTAAAAAGACTTACTACTAGCTATATATCTATAAGGAAAATAAGTAAAAGACTATATTTTAATGCTATTATAGCTATTTTAAATATCTTATAATACCCTTTAGACTAATTAATATACTAGCTATATTTTAAAAATATATTAATAATGCACTTAAAGACCTTATAAATACTATTTATATTATTTACCTTAATAATATTTTAATTTATAATAGTAACCCTATAGAGTATAAAGAGTATATTAAGTAGGTTCTTTAAAGGCTTTATAATATAAAGCTTTTTATTAATTTAAAGAAATATAAATTCTCTATAAATTAAGTTAACTTTCTAGGATTTATTATAATACTAAAAGGGCTTAAAATAAAACTAAAGTATATTAATATAGTAACTAACTAGCTACTATTAAGTAGTATAATAGATATTTAGTATTTCCTTAGCTTTATAGAATTCTACTAATGCTTTATAAAATAGTATAGTAAAATTACTATATTACTAACTAATTATCTTAAAGGTAATAATAAAGAAAGCTTCTAGCTAGATAGCTATAAGCTTAATATATTTAACTAGCTTAAGAAGAAATTCCTTAAAGTACCTATCCTAATATATTTTAACCTAGACACACTAATTAGAATAGAAATAAACATATTAATATATACTATAGAAGCTATACTAGCGTAATTATAGCTAGGGAACTAGCACTTAGTAGCTTATATATTTAAAAAGCTATTAGGTTTTAAGCTTAAATATTTAATGCTAAATAGTAAGTTATTAGCTATTTAAAAGTCTTTTAGGACTTAAAGATATTATCTAGCCTACTTAAAGCATTTAATTTAAGTAATTATAAATTACTTAAATTATAAATACCTTACTATAAAGCTAAAGCTATTTAGTAAATAAGTAAATGCACTAAATAAGCTTTACCTATTTAACTTTATAATTAAATATAGGCCTAGTAAGTTAAACCTACTAAATAAACTCTTAAGATAACCTAATTACTTTTTAAAAGAAGCTATAAAAAAAGCTAGAATATTCTATTTACCTTTATTTCTTACTAAGTTTATAGAGAGTAAGTAGTAAAGTAAGTAGCTAAATAGCCTAATAATTAAATAAATAGGCAGTCTAATTAATAAAGCTATAAGTAATAATTATAATACTAAGGAATACTTATACTAGCTAACTACTAATATTACTAAGCTATAAAGTAAATATACTATTAAAGTAACTAGCTTAATATTAAATAATTAGCACTAAACTAATTAAGTATATAATTTAGGTAGTATAAGGTAGTAGTATAGGTTATTTTATATAGAAGCTATAATTACTCCCTATAGTTAAAGAACTTCTCGCGAATCCGCCCGCACCCCTATAGCAACGCAGAACTAACTCTAAAACATATAAAAACCTTAGAATATTAATCGCTATACCTATTTACCCCCCTCTTTAATAGCGCATTAGTGCTAAAGTATAAGCATAGTAAATAAGGTAATTCTAATAAATATTAATAGTAGAAATTATAGTTTTACTTAAAGCTACTATTATTTCCTTATAAAATAGAGTGGCTTTATAATAGTAAACTATATTAAAACTATATTACCCTTAGTATATAAGCTAATACTAATTTATTTACATTAAAAATATAATAAAATTACTAAACTAGTGCTAGTATAATTACTAGGAAATATATAGAATATTATTCTTTAGATTATTAATATAGAGATAATATATACCTAATATAAGGCCCCTTAGCCCCTAATGCTTTCTATAACCCTTACTATTAATAATAAGATTTTAATAGTAAAAAACCTCTTTATAATAATAAAAGCTATAGTTATAAAGGTATTTTAAGCTAGAAAAGCTATAATACTAATATAAGTAAGTATTACTATAAGTAATAGAACTATAATAACCTTAATAATATAGTAATAGCCTATCTTTATAGTAGTACTGCTTTACCTATATTATAAAGTTATAGTTAAAGAGACTACTATTATTAAAATTATATAAACTTAATTCTTTAAGGATATTATTATAGCTATTAACTAAGCTATAAGCTTTAAAACTATAGTAGTAGTATATTATCTTTATAGTAGTAATATAGTAATAATTTTCTAAGATTTAATAAAGCTATATACTAATAATACTACTTAAGTCTAAACTATATTTAAGCTAAATATAACTCTAAACTACTATATCTTTAGCATTATTATTAAAGGCTTCTCTACTTAGTATATATAGAACTAAAGCTAGGAGAATATCCTTAAGGCACTTACTATAGCTAATAAACCTAGGATTATAAGGGTTATAGCCTATAAACCCTATAGTACCTTTATAAGAGCGCTCCTTATTATTAGTATTAATAGAGTTAATATAGTAAACTAGCTATACTAAGCTAGTATTATTTATAAAGTAGAAATATTTAAAGCTAAACCCTATAATAATACCTTATACTTTTATTAGTACTTTAGCTACTTTAAATTTAGCTATATAGCTATATACTATAGCTTAGTATTATACTATAGCTACTACTTTATTAGCTAGTATAAGGGTAGTAAATAGTCCTACTTTACTTTATTAAAGGTAATTTAAAAGTAATACCTTAACTATATAAGGGTATACTTAGTATAGTTTAGACTTTATACTATAGCTAATAAATAATAGTTTTAGGCTAAGGCTATATACTTAATATACCCCTAGTTATTTACTACCTTAGCACTACCTTAGGAAGATAGCTAAATAAAAGTTTAATTCTATTATTATAATATTAATAAACTATTTATTTATTTAGCATTACCTTAGCGCTAGGTTAATAGACTTTAAGGAAGGATATATCTCTTAAACTCTTATAACCCTTTAGCCCCCTAACCCTAGGGTACTATAGTAGCTTTTCTAAGCTAATAGCTTACTATTATATTAAGACTAAGTATATAAGCGCTAACTTCTACTTAATAAACTATTTAACTAATTATAATAAAAGTTATATACTAAAATATATAGAAAAAAACCTACCTTATTAAACTAGCCCTTAAGGCTTAGCTTAGTACTAATATAATTACTATATAGAAACTAAGCCTTACTAATAATGCCTTACTTAACCTAAGCCTTAGCTACTTTTAGCTTATATATTAGGGTAGCTAAACTACTATATATATTAACTATTAGCATAAAACTAATATATAGTTAACTTAAGATAAAACTAACTAATGCTTTATTACGCTCCTTAATATAAAAATTTACTTTATTTACTTTTCTTTATTTAAATAAAACTAGTTTACTTTCTTTTTAAAACTTACTTTAGTATTACCCTACCTTTATAGTATATTTATTAGTAATTTTAATTAGTACTACTCTTTATAGAATAAAAAAAAAAGGACTTTAGCTAGTAATAACCTTTTACTCTAAATAGTAAAGTAGTAATAACTTAGTTTTAAAACGCCCTAAGGGGAAATTATATAGTAGTTTTATAATAAATATAATAATACTATTAATTATATTTAGGCTATATTTAATATCCCCTTTTAATACCTTAAGGAAGCTAACTTTATTAAGTTTAATTATATACTATAGCTTATTTAGCTTAACCCTAACTTTTACTCCTTTATTATTAAGACCCCCTATTTCTATTAGCCCTATATAAAGAATAACCTTATTACTAATAAGGTAGCCTATTAATTCTACCCTAAGGCTATAGCCTATATACTTAAAAATAATAATAATATTAAAGTATTTACCTATTAAATACTTACTAAACTCTAAGCTATTATAAACCTAGTAGTATTATATTTACCCTAAGGCACCTCTAAATATTATTTATAGTAAAACTAATAAATAAAGTAAGCTATACTAAATATAAAGTATACTAATTACTACTAAAGATTAAACTATATTAATAATAGCTAGTAACTTACTACTAAGGTAATATAAACCTAAGCTTAAGTTATAGCTAATAAGTAGTAAAGCTTTTAGTATATAGTAATAAATATAGTAATAGTAAAATATAGGGAGTTATAAAAACTTAAATAATAAGCCTAGCTTTAAAGTAGTATCTCCTTAGAATCTTAATAAGTACTAACCTTACTTTATAATAATACTAACTCCTTAATAACTATTACTTTATATAAAGATAAGGTAGCTACCTTTACTAAATAGTTCTTCTCTATATTTATAGCCTAAATTAATAATATTCTAACCTTAATAAAGCACTAGCTTAATACTACCCTATTTCTAGCTAAAGACTATTTTATAAATAATAAAATCTATAGTATTATAAAAAGCTTTACTAGCTAAAAGGTACCTAGCTTTAATAAGCTTTTAGTAGGATTCTTTAAGGCTTATAGTTAGCTATTTACTAAGGTCCTTACTACCCTTTTTAATATATACTACTAAACTAGTTACTACCTAGCACTATTTTATAAGGTAAAGGTTATAATACTATAAAAGCTAAGGAAATTCCTTAAGGAGTAAAAATAAACTAAGGCTTAGCACCTTATCTCTCTCTTTAGTATTATTAGTAAGGTGCTTAAAGTAGTAATAATAATATAAATTATATATACTACTAAGGAGAGTAATGCTCTTTTAAATATATAAATAGGTAATAAAAAGAACTAGTTAATAAAAATAGCTCTTAGCATTCTTATTAAAGCTATATATATAGTATAGTATTATAATAGTATTATATTACTACTTTAATTAAATATCTCTACTACTTTTAATACTATTTACTATAGCTAACTACTATATATTATGCTTTAAGTAAGACTCTTTATATAAATAGTAGTATAAACCTAAGCCTTTACTACCTAAAGGTTTACCTAATTATTCTTTAATAACTAAGCTATTAATAAGCTCCCTATCTCTATAAGGGTACTATAAGGGTTCTTTATCTCTTTTATTCTCTTTCTTTTCTATATTACCCCTCTTTATATAAAGTTATAAGCTATATAATTTATACTAGTTTTAGGCTTCTTTAATAATATAAATATCCTTACCTATAGCTATATACTAAATAAAACTTAGTATTAGCTTAAAGCTACTTAAAAGGTTTATATAAAATAGTTTGCTAAGTTAGAATTATAATTCTACCTATAAAAAAATAAGCTTATATACTTTACTTATTAGCACTATATAATAATAACCTTAGTCTAATTTAGTACTACTATAATCTAACTAATATAATTTGCTTATTTCCTTAAAGTTTAAATTTACTATAAATTATAATAATAAGTATACTACTAATAAGTTAAGGTAAAATTAGAGTAGTAATAACTTATACTTATAGTGCTATTAGCATTTACCTAGGGTTACCCCCTATATAATACCTAGCTTCTATATATATAAGTTATTTATAGTATTATTATATATAGTATAGAAATATACTATACCTTATTTAGCATTAATAAAAAGGCCTATAGTATAGCTAAAGTATTTATTTCTAAATAAATAAAGTGCCTTTAAATAATTATAAAAGCCTATAAAGTAATACTATAGTCCCTATTTAAAACTAAATTAGCTATACCTTTAATTTACCTTTACCTTAACTATTATATATACTATTACTTTAACTATATTAAAGCTAGTAGTATAGCTAATAAAATCTAAGCTATTTATATATTAATAGTAAGTTAGCTTTATTAATATTAATAATATAAACCCTACTATACCCCTACCTTTAACTATATATTATTTCTAAACTACCCTTATAGTTATATCTTTATTCTCTTACCTACTAAGTAACTTATATAGAATTAGTTTACCTTATAGTACTATAACTAAAAAGTAGTAAGAATATATTAGTTTTAACTTAAACCTATAGTAGTAAAATAAAACCCTAGCTTTACCTTTATAAAGAAAATTATTTACCTTTACTATAGCCTAATAAAGTATAAGTTTACTACCCTTATTTAGCTATATATTAAATACCTTAGTATATAGGCCTACCTATATTATTACTATATACTTAATATAAACTTATTTATATATTAATATTAAAAGAACCTTAATAACTATTACTACTTAATTTTTATTTACTTTAACTTTAACTATCTCTAGCTTATTAATCCTAATATACTACTGCTTTAAAACTACTATAATATTTATATAGCCTTTAACTTTAATTATTTAGCCTAAGCTATTATAATTTAAGTGCTTTAAACTAGCTATTTCTTTTAATTTTCCCTTATTTAATTGCTTAAATAATAGTAAGCTATTAATATAGTAAAGTATATAGTATAAAGATTCTAAGTTATTACTAGCCTATTAATAATAATAATAAAGGCTAGATTAATCTATATACCTTTTAAGTCTTAATTACTATAATAATATAAATAATAGTAGTTATAATAGTATATTAGTATTATAATAGTATAAACTTAATAATTAAAAACCCTTTTTATTTCTTAAAAAATAAAAAATATAAAGAAAAAATAAAAACTTAGGCCTATGCCCTTTTATACTAATACCCCCTTACTTTTATATTTACTTTACTTAATATTTTAGCTTATAAGCTTTTTATAGAATTTTATTTTACTCTTTTAAAGTATTAATAATATACTATATTTATAGTAGTATTTTACCTTTAAAAGAGAATATAATAGTTTTAAACTACCCCTTTACTATTATTACTATAGTATTAGCCTTAGCCTAGCTAATTAGTCTCTTTACTTTCTTTTAAGTAGTATTATATTTAACTAACTATAGTAATTAGTACTATATTAAAATTAGTATAAAACTAAGTTATATTTATATTAACCTTCTTACTAAAGGTATATAAGTTTTAAAAATTTATAATATAAAGTATAGTATTATAATATAATATAATATTTTAGTTTAGCTATAAAACTAATTAGCTACTATATTACTACTACCCTAAGGGTATATACTTATTAAAATATATATTTTTTACTAAATAGTATACTTATAATAAGTTATATTAGTGCTTAGGTAGTTTAAGGCTAAATTAAAATTAGTACTAAGGTAAGTTATATACCTTAGGTATTATAGCACCTTTTTATAATATCTACCTCTCTAAAGAAGTAGGGCGTATAAAGCTAGTTATAAACTAGGCTAAGCTAGCCCTAGGTTAAATATAATATTAAGTTAAAATAGGGAGGGTATTTATACTATATTTAAAGATAGTAGAATTTTATAGTATTATTTATAGTAGACTAGGGTTAGGTTAATACTAATATAATACTATAATTAGGGGGGGGGGCACTTATAATAATAATAATAATACTAAGGAAAGAAAAGAAAAGAGAGAAAAAGAAAAAGAGTTATACTTAAAGGGGAAGGCCTTATTTATATTCTTAGTAACCCCCCCTCCCCCCCTTTAGAACCTAGTGCTAATTACTTTAAGGCCTTACTTTTTTAATATATAAAACTTAGTAAAATATTTTTAAATCTATAGTAATATATAATATAAACTAGCATTAGTACTAGCTTAATACTAGAAAAATAATACTAAAGTAACTTATATAATTACACTACCCTTTACTATTAGCTTACCTAACTCCTTTTTAATATAAAACTATACTATACTAAGTTTTTATTTATATTCTATATATTTCCTAGTAATATAGGCTATTAATTTAGCCTATAGAGCATTACTTCTATATAGCTAGAACTAGTAGGGGGCTATAGTGCCCTTAATATAGTATTTATATTATATATAGGTTTTCTACCCTATACTAGGGTTTTTCCTATATTATTCTTAGGAGGAGAGGTACTAGATATTAGGCCCTAGGCCTAACTAGCGTATTAATAAATAAATAAATAAATAAATATAATATAACTTTTTAGGGTAGTTATTTCTAGCTAATATAAATAGTGGTTTTACCTAGGCTATATTCTTCTTTAATTATAATATAAGCTATAATTAAGAAGAGGCACTTTTTAACTACTACTAGATTTAATAGACTTAATAATAAAGCCTAACTACTATAAAAAAGTCTATATTAACTAGCTAAACTAATAAAACTAATAAAATAAAATAGTTTAATTCTAGTAAAAATTTAGCTAATTATTTAATTAGGAGAGATAGTGTAAAATAATAGAAAATTAGAGAGGTATACTAGAGTTTTCTCTATTAAAGACTAAAGCTTAGCTAATTTAAATAAAAAGTAAAGTTTTTAATAAAATAATATATAGAGCTAATACTATAAGAAAAATATCTTATATTTTATAGAAGTATAAAATAATAATAAAGATAAGGAAAACTATTAAGGAATTAGTAAATTAAATAATCTCTTAAATAATAAGGGAATTTTTACTTATCTTCCTTACTATTAGGTATATTACTTTTATAATATAGAATTAGGTTATTACTTTTATTATTTTTATATATAGAATTCTAAAAATAATTAATAAAGAAATACTCTTAACTTTATAGAAAAATTATCTTTTAAAAACCCCTAATTTCTTATTTTTTTCCTATTTATTTAATTATTTAAAGCTCTTTATATTAAACTTATTAAAAGAGCACTTTACTTATACACTTTTTTCTATTTTAAGTTTACTTAAAGCTAATATATAGAAACTTTTTATTAAAGCTACTAACCTTAAACCTATTAATATAAGCTATATTAAAAGCCTTATCCTTAAAACTAATAATATAAACTATATTATAAGCTTTAATTCTAAGAGCTTTATTTAAATTCTTAGGGAATCCCTAGGTTATTAATATATAATTATATCCCTTTAAAATAGATATTTATTTAATTAGTTTACTAAGGAGAATATTACTAATTTTATTAAGGACTTTAAAGCTAAGATAAAAGCTTTTAATATACTTAAAATTAATTAGTATTAAATACTTAAAAGGGAAGTTACCCTAGAAATCTACTAAACTATAAAAGTCCTTATAATAGCCTATATCTAAGTAAAGGCTAAAGAAAAATTATTTATATATTATAATATAACTCCTTAAAAGTAAATTAAAATAGTAATAAATTAGCTTAAGAAATATAATATAAAAAGGCTATAGAATATTAATAATACCTACTTATAATTATAAATATATTATACTTTAGTATTAAAGGCTTAACTTAAAACCTAAAAAATAGCTACTAGGCAGTCTAGGTATATTTATAAGGCTATTTTTAATAAATTAATTATTAGTTTTATAGACTATAAAAGTATAACTTATAAGGCTTTTTTTATAAAGCTTTATAAAAATCTATAGCTTAAACTTATAAAGTATATAAAAACTTATTTATAACTTAAAAATTAAAATATTAAATATAACTACCCCTTTTAATATAATGCTTAATTATTTAATTTAAGCTATATAAATTATTTAACCTTTTCTTAGTTTAATAATAATAACTCTATATTAGCTTTCTATAAACCTTAAGGGAGTTAAACTTAGCATTAAAAACCTAGCCTTAAGTTAACTTATTATAAAAATTAAATTAAGGCTTTTATTAAATAACTTAAGAATTTAAGAATTATAATAGTTTATAACGCTACCTAACTAACTAATATATTAAGAAAGGCTAAAGAATAACTTAACTTACCTAGTTAAATATAGGTTAATATAATGTAAACTAGGGGGCTAAACTAGTCTTACTTAATATAACTAGAAAGCTATAGATAATATTAGTAGCACTATAAATGCTTTTATTATAATAAAAAGGGATACTTCCCTAATAAATATAATCTTTTAAACTATAATTAAAAGATTAGCTTTATTTACTATAATCCTTAAGTAAGGATTATAGTAATTAGTAATAATATTTAAAAGTAGTAAATTCTCTTTATTCTTTATAACTATTTTCTAGCTCTAGAATTCTATTTATACTGCCTTACCCTATTTTAAGTAAAATATTTTAGTAACTATACTATTTAACCTCTTATAGTCTAGGTTTAATAGTATTTAAAGGGTACTAAAGAGACTTAGGAGGTTTAGAAAGATAAAAAGAATATTTTTAACTCTATTTATAAATATATTAACTTAGTAATATATTAACTAAAGAGATACTAACTAGCTTTAATTAAAATCCTTTAGAGAGAATTACTAATATAAGTAAATATTATTATATTTATAATACTATTTAATTAAATAGATATAAATATTACCTCTTTAATTAATACTAATATAAATAAGAGAACTTATATTAAAGATATAATAAATAAATCTTTTACTAAGGCCTAAGCTTAAATAAATAAAGGTAGCATTATTAAATATAGAAAATAGAGCCTATAGAAACGCCTTATTAATTAATTATATAAAGAAGTTTTTATTAAAAAAATAGGGCTTATAATTTAGAACCTTTTATAACTCCTTTTATTGCTTACTAAATCTATTAAAAAAGAATGTAATATATATACTAAAGGTATAAATAAAGTCTTTTTTTATAATAAAAAGTTAAAAGCTATAAAAATAGTTCCTTTTATAAACTATTATTACTATAAAGTTAATAAATTAACTAATTATAAACTATTACTTTATATTCTATAAACTCTAATAAATATAATTAAAAGTAATAATAACTCTTTACTAAATAACACTATATTTTGCTTATTTAAAACAATACTTATAAATACTAGTGCTACTCTATAGTTCTTTCTTTAGAAAAAAATAGGTTAGCTAAATATTAATATAAATATTTTTACACTTAAATTAAATAATTACACTAAAAATAACTTTATTATACTTTATATAACTAAAGATATTATTAATGCTAAGGATATATCTAGTAAGAAGCCTTTAATAAGTAACCCTACCTCTGTTTATTATAATTATAATAAAGAGGTATATTTAAACTTACTTATAGGGTATTTATAAAAGCTCCCTTACTTATAAGTTTAGCTTAAAAACCCTAAAAGCTCTCTTTTTATAGCTTTTATAGACTATAGATTATAGGGAAATATAATTAAAAAGAGTATAGTTTAGAAACTTAGGCTAACTATTTACTTTATTAGTATTATAAAAGATATATATTCTTATTTATAGTATTAAATTAAGCTTAAAAAGAAGGTAAAAATAAAGTTATTTCTTAGAAATATTTAAATATCTTTAAAGTTCTATATAGTCCCTAATATAGTCTTAGTTAATATTATTTTAAAAATACCTTTTATTTAATAAGTATATATATTATTTAATTATAAATAAGGGATAGAAGAATTAATAATTAAGTGTTATTTTAGTAAAATTATAATTCTTTCTAAGGCTATTAGTTTTATTATATAGGATATTAATAGTAATAATAAAATAAAATATTTCCTAATTAAAATAATATCTTTAGCTATTAAAAATACAGAAGAAAAATATAAAGATATAGAAAGAGAGATATAAGTTATTAAAAAAAAAAGTAATTAAATAAAAAATAAAGAAAAAAGAAATAATTTTAAATTAAAACTTAATAAAGTAATAGTTTCCTTATTTAAGAATAAAAGAAAAAAAATTTTAATAATAGTTTTCTTTAATATAATAATAAGCTAGTCTAAATAACTAGCTAAGGTAGTGTGTTAGGGGTCTGGGTGCCCTAGTGAAAAATTCGCTTAGTTACACAAAGGATATAAATACAGAGAAAAAGGGTGTTTATAAGTTTAAAAGAGCCTTAGAAAGAAGGTTATTTAACTAATTAAAAAAAGTATATAAATAGGTAGTTTTCTGCTTATATAAGTGCTTTTAATAAGCATTATTA
>SRPT01000247.1:0-37349 GCA_018360205.1 Claviceps digitariae
ATATATTAATAATAACACTCTCTATTTTTTATATATTTTTTTAGCTACTCTTTAGGTAATTCCTCTTTATTAAAAAAGAGAGAATTTATAAGTATTAAAATTGCTCTTAATAGTATAACCTTAGTAGAATAGCATAACCTTAGGAAAGCCTAATTTATAGATACTAATTAGGCGCATTATATAATTAGACCTACTGACTCTAACGCTAGTGGAAAACTCTGTACATAACGCTACCTTCCTTAGTTTAGCTTTTTTAGCTTTATTATTATTAACACTAACACATTGTATTTATAACCCTTTTTACACTAGTGCTTTATTTATCATTTCATAACCTTTCTAAGGTTATACTAACAATTTAAATAAAAATACCTATAGCTTAATTGTTTTTATTCTTATTTAAATAAAAGCTATTAATTTATATTTAAATAAATCTTTATAAAGGTAAATAACTTTTTTTATTATTTAAAAGTTAGGTTTATAGTTAGCTATTATAGGTTTAAGGAAGTACTATTATATCTATATAATAATTTATTTTTAATACTATTTATTTTTTTACTTTTAATTTAATTTTATTATTAATAATAAAGTAATAATAAAAATAAGTAGCCTTTAACTTAAAAATAAAATATGTAAAAATAGTAATTTTAAGACCTATTTTTACTAAAGTAGTTATTATTATAAGTATATTACTATTAATATATAAATAGTTTAAATTCTTTTTATTATTTTATTAGCTTTAATTTTATTATAAAAGTATTTAATATAATAGTTTAAATAAAGGTTAATTAAAAGAATTATTACTTTAGTTTTAAAAAAAAAGTCTAATATAGCTTAAAAGGCCTTAGTTATAATTTAAAAATACTTATTTTATTTTATAATAAAAGCTTTAGCTATACCTTTTACTATTTTACTTAAGGTAATAAAAATATAGTATATTTTTATACTATATATAACTAGGCTTTATACTATTTATATATATAGTAATTTAGCTTTTTATAGTTAATATCTTTATATAAATACTACTAGTAAAGTAAAAGTAAGCTATTATTAATATAGCTTTATAGGTATTTATATTTAGTATTTCTTTTAATATAGTTTTTTATAAATTTATACTTTAAGAAAGTAAGTAAATTAAATAGGCTAAACTATAGTAATATTAAGGTAAATAAGTATTATAATTATATAGTAATATTTTATAAAGTATATAAGCTTACTTTTTTATAAGTAAAAAATTAAGCTAAATTTAGTAAACTATAATTAATAAATATATTATATAGCTTTAAGCTAGTTTTATATTTTCTTTAAAGAGTAGCTATATATAAAAATATTTATATTATTTAAAAAGCTAAAAACTAAAGTAAAAAAGGCTATATATAAGGCTTTATAAAGAGAGGTAATATATAAAAGAAAAAGTATAAAGAAAATTAAAAACCTTTATAATATCTTTATAAATATAAAAATAAAAATAATAATTTTTTCTTTAAAGAAAAAGTAAGCTATTTTTACTATAGTAAAAATATAGGTTTATTATAATATTTAGTTAAAAAGGCTTATATAATATATAATATAAATAAGCTAATTATAGTATACTATATTAAAGATAGTAAAGATATTTAGTTAGAAAAGTAATATAATTTTACTATAATATTATATTACTTTTATTATTTTAATAAAAATATTAAAAGTAATTTTTATTAATTTATTTACTTAGTTCTTTATTTAAAGTTTTAATAAAGCTAAGCTTTTCTTAGTTATATTAATAATTTATACTATTACTACTACTTTTAGTATTTTATTAGTAATACTTAGTAAGAAAATAAGTCTTTAAGCTTTAGCTTATTTTTATTTCTTTAGTATTTTCTTAAGTTTATAAAGAATAATAACTTTAGCTTTATAAAATAAAGCTAAGTAATATTTAAAGTAGTAATAATAATTTAAAAGGTAAGTAAAAATTTAAGCTAAGAGTAAGCTATATATTTTTAAAAAGCTAGCTAGAATTTTATTAAGCTTTAGTACTTTTTAACTTACTAAATAGTAAATAATATTTTAAATTTTAATTTAATTAAAGTAATTTTTAAAAAGAAAAAATATAGTATTAAGGTAAGAGTATAGCTAGGCTAGTATATTATTTATTTTTATATATAATTTAAAGAAAAAATAATTAGTAAAAATAAGTACTTTATTTTTATAGCTTATATAAAGTATAGCTATAGTGTTTTTACTTTGAATAAAGTTTAGAATTTATTATAATTTAAAGGAAAAGCTACTATAAAAATAAGCTTAATACTTAAGCTTTTATAAATTATTATAGTTAATAATAGCTTTATTTATTATTTTATATTAAAAGCTATAGTATTTATTATAAACTATATAAGCTTAGGTTACCTTTACTTTAATAATAGCTTATTAATTAAAGTTTAATTTTATAGCTTATTATTAATATTATATTTTCTTAGCTTATTATATAGCTATTTAAACTTATTAGTTTTATTATAAAGCTAAGCTAATAATATATAGCTTTCTCTTTAGTATTACTTTATTTATTATAATTTATAGATTCTTTATTATTTACTTAATATAGCTATTAACCTTATAAAAGCTATTAAATAAGGGGTTAGTATTATTATTATAAAAGTAATATATAGCCTTTTTAATAATAAAGTTAGAGTTTATATTCTTTTAAGTATATTTTAATATTATAAAAAGTATTATATTATTCATAATACTAAACTATATAAGCTATAAAATATAGTTAAATATAGCTAAGTTTAGGCTTTTTATATATTTAGCTATAATATTTTAAGTTAGCTAAGTATAATTAATAATACTATTTTATTTCCCTTAAAACTATTATATAACCTTATTAAGGGGTATTAAAAGGGTAAGGTATTATTAAGCTATAACTATAAGTAAAAGTTTACTTTTAAAAAATATATATTTATATTTATTCTATAAAAAGTAATACTAATTAAAGTTACTTATAAATATACTATAGCTTTAAGTTAAAGCTATAATAAAGTTATATAAAGAGGTTATTTAATTTTTTTTATAAAGAGAAAAGTATATAAAGTAAATATTAATATTATATAAATATACTAAGCACTAATTAATATTAAACTATATTAATTATATTTTAAAATTATATTAATAGTTTATATAAATAGCTATTTAGCTACTTTATATAATAAGCTAAAAATAGCTAAAGCTAGGGTTTAAAGGTATTTTATTATTAATAATTAGTTTTTAAATTATTATTATATTAACTTTAATTTAATAGTATTATACTACCTTAATAAAGTATAATTTCTTTTATATATTTTAGTATATAACTTATATTATATAGTTTATTAAATAATACTTAATATATTTAGGTTTATTATAATTATAAATTATTAGCTAAAGAAGGCCTTTATAGTATTATATACCCTTAAGGTTATTATAGCTAAATAAGTATTAAATAGTTTATTATAGCTATTTAAGGGTTTATTAGTATACTTTTATAGTAAAGCTTTATAAAATAATAAAAAGCTTACTTTATATTAATAGCTATATAATTTAACTTTAGTTTATTTAAATACTATTTTCTTTAAATTAAAGAAAGCTTAAGAATAGTATAAGTATATTATTTTTATATAAAATTACTACTTATTTATAAGTAAATAAAGTTTTAACTATACTATATATAAGCTTAAATAGTTATAATAGTGTTTTTAAGCTATTTTTATTAATATTAAATAAGCCTATTTACCTTTATTATATTAGCTAATAGTATAATAGCTATACTATAGGGTTACCTTATAATAAGCTATAATATAACTAAACTTATAGTAATAAAAGTATTACTTAAAGTATATTATATTATTATAAAGCTTAACCTTAAAATTTTTACCTTATAAATAACTCTAGCTTAGTAAAGCTAGTTAGCTACTTTAATATTATTAATATTAATAATAAAAAGCACTTTTATTATAATACCTTTAGGCTTATATATTATTATCTAAATAGGTTTAGTATTATTAATATTAATAAAGTATTAAAGAATATTTTTCTTAGGTTAGTTTTATATATTTTTTATAAAAAGCCTTTAATAATAAAACTAAATATTCTATAGTTTAATACTATCTTTAGACTAAAAGTAGTTTAAACCTAGGCTATATTTATAATATATAGCTTAGCTATATCTTTAAAGGTAATAACTATATTATTACTATAAAGGTAATATATTATTATAATAGTATTTACCTTAGTAGTATAGTTAACTATTTATATAATCTTTTTTAGTATTTAGTTTTTTATTACTTTATAAATAAAAAAGCCTTTAATAATAGCTTTATAATATACTTAAAGTAATACTATTAAAGTAATAGTATTTTAAGTTAAAAAGCTTTAATTTATAATTCTAGTTTTATTAGTAGTAATACTTACTTTTTTTTTATAAAGAACTTCTTGTAAATCTGCCTATACCCCTATAGCAACATAGAACTAACTCTAAAACGCATAAAAACCTTAGAATATTAATTACTATACCTATTTACCCCCCTTCTTAATAGTATATTAATACTAGAGTATAGGTATAGTAAATAAGGTAATTTTAATAAATATTAATAATAGAAATTATAGTTTTACTTAAAGTTACTACTATTTCTTTATAGAATAAAGTAGCTTTATAATAGTAAACTATATTAAAACTATATTACCTTTAATATATAAGCTAGTGCTAGCTTATTTATATTAAAAATATAATAAAATTACTAAATTAGTATTAATATAATTACTAGGAAATATATAGAATATTATTCTTTAAATTATTAATATAGAAATAATATATACTTAATATAAAGCCCCTTAGCCTTTAATGCCCTTTATAACCCTTATTATTAATAATAAGATTTTAATAATAAAAAACCTCTTTATAATAGTTAAAGCTATAGTTATAAAGGTATTTTAAGCTACAAAAGCTATAGTATTAATATAAGTAAGTATTACTATAAGTAATAAGGCTACTATAACCTTAATAATATAATAATAGCTTACCTTTATAGTAATATTACCTTATTTATACTATAAAGTTATAATTAAAGGGATTATTATTATTAAAATTATTTAAATTTACTTCTCTAAGGATATTATTATAGCTATTAACTAAGCTATAAGCTTTAAAACTATAGTAATAATATATTATCTTTATAGTAGTAATATAATAATAACTTTTTATAACTTAATAAAGCTATATATTAATAATACTACCTAGGTTTAAACTATATTTAGGCTAAATATAACTCTAAACTATTATATATTTAGTATTATTATTAAAGGCTTCTTTATTTAATATATATAGAATTAAGGCTAAAAAGATATCCTTAAAGCACTTACTATAGCTAATAATCTTAGGATTATAAAGATTATAGCCTATAAACCTTATAGTATTTTTATAAAAGCACTCTTTATTATTAGTATTAATAGGGTTAATATAGTAAACTAACTATACTAAGCTAGTATTATTTATAAAGTAAAAATATTTAAAGCTAAACTCTATAATAAGGCTTTATACTTATATTAATGCTTTAACTACTTTAAATTTAGCTATATAGTTATATATTATAGCTTAGCACTATACTATAATTATTACTTTATTAGCTAATATAAAGGTAGTAAATAGTTTTACCTTACCCTATTAAGGGTAATTTAAAAGTAATACTTTAACTATATAAAGATATATTTAGTATAGTTTAAACTTTATACTATAGCTAATAAATAATAATTTTAAGCTAAAGCTATATACTTAATATACCCTTAGTTATTTACTACCTTAGCACTACCTTAGGAAAATAGCTAAATAGAAATTTAAACTTATTATTATAATACTAATAAACTACTTATTTATTTAGTATTACTTTAGTGCTAAGTTAGTAAACTCTAAAGAAAAATATATTTTCTAGACTTTTATAACCCTTTAATACTCTAACCCTAGGGTATTATAATAGCTTTTTTAAGCTAATAACTTATTATTATATTAAAATTAAATACTTAAGCGCTAACTTTTACTTAATAAACTATTTAACTAGTTATAATAAAAGTTATATATTAAAATATATAAAAAAAAACTTACCTTATTAAACTAGCCCTTAAGGCTTAGCCTAGTACTAATATAATTACTATATAGAAACTAGGCCTTATTAATAATACCCTACCTAACTTAAGCTTTAGTTACTTTTAGCTTATATACTAAGGTAGCTAAACTACTATATATATTAACTATTAATATAGAATTAATATATAGTTAACTTAAAATAGAACTAATTAGTGCTTTATTATACTTTTTAATATAAAAATTTACTTTATTTACTTTTTTTTATTTAAATAAAATTAATTTACTTTTCTTTTAAAATTTACTTTAGTATTACTTTACCTTTATAATATATTTATTAGTAATTTTAATTAGTATTACTCTTTATAAAATAAAGAAAAAAAAACTTTTACTAATAATAACTTTTTACTTTAAGTAATAAAATAATAATAACTTAGTTTTAAAATACTTTAAAGGGAAATTATATAGTAGTTTTATAATAAATATAATAATATTATTAATTATATTTAGGCTATATTTAATATTCTCTTTTAATACCTAAAGAAAGCTAACTTTATTAAGTTTAACTATATACTATAGCTTATTTAACTTAACTTTAACCTTTACTTTTTTACTATTAAAACCCCTTACTTTTATTAGCTTTATATAGAGAATAACTTTATTATTAGTAAGGTAGCCTATTAGTTTTACCTTAAGGCTATAGCTTATTTATTAAAAAATAATAATAATATTAAAGTATTTACTTACTAAATACTAATTAAACTTTAAACTATTATTAATTTTATAGTATTATATTTACTTTAAAGTGCTTTTAAATATTATTTATAGTAAAATTAATAAATAAAGTAAGCTATACTTAATATAAAATATACTAATTATTATTAATAGTTAAACTATACTAATAATAGCTAATAACTTATTATTAAGGTAGTATAAACCTAGGCCTATATTATAGCTAATAAATAGTAAAGCTTTTAATATATAGTAATAAATATAATAATAATAAAATATAAAGGGTTATAAAAACTTAAATAATAAGCCTAGCTTTAAAGTAATATTCCCTTAAAATTCTAATAAGTACTAACTTTACTTTATAAAGGTATTAACTTTTTTATACTTATAACTTTATATAAGAATAAAGTAATAGCCTTTATTAACTAGTTTTTTTCTATATTTATAGCTTAAATTAATAATATTCTAACTTTAATAAAGCACTAACTTAATACTACTTTATTTTTAGCTAAGAATTATTTTATAAATAATAAAATTTATAGTATTATAAAAAGCTTTATTAGCTAAAAGGTACTTAGCTTTAATAAGCTTTTAGTAGAATTCTTTAAGGCTTATAGTTAGCTACTTATTAAAGTCCTTATTACTCTTTTTAATATATACTATTAAACTAGTTACTACTTAGTACTATTTTAAAAGGTAAAGGTAGTAATACTATAAAAGCTAGAAAAATCCTTTAAAAAGCAAAAATAAGCTAAAGTATAGTGCCTTATTTCTCTCTTTAGTATTATTAGTAAGGTGCTTAAAGTAATAATAGTAATATAAATTATATATACTACTAAGAAGAATAATGCCTTTTTAAATATATAAATAAGTAATAAAAAGAACTAATTAATAAAGATAGCTTTTAATATCTTTATTAAAGCTATATATATAGTATAGCACTATAGTAATATTATATTATTACTTTAGCTAAATATTTTAGCTACTTTTAATATAGTTTACTATAGCTAACTACTATATATTATACTTTAAGTAGGACTCTCTATATAAATAATAATATAAACTAAAGCCTTTATTACTAAAAAAACTACTTAATTATTCTTTAATAACTAAGCTATTAATAAGCTTTTTATCCCTATAAAGGTACTATAAAGGTTCTTTATTTTCTTTATTCTTTTTCTTTTTTATATTATTTTACTTTATATAAAGCTATAAGTAGTATAATTTATACTAATTCTAAGCTTTTTTAATAATATAAATATTCTTATTTATAATTATATACTAAATAAAACTTAGCACTAACTTAAAGCTACCTAAAAAGTCTATATAAAGTAGTTTATAAAGTTAAAATTATAATTCTACTTATAAAAAAGTAAGCTTATATACTTTACTTATTAGTATTATATAATAATAACCCTAGTTTAACTTAGTATTACTATAATTTAATTAGTATAATTTACTTACTTTTTTAAAGTTTAAATTTACTAAAAACTTTAATAATAAGTATATTATTAATAAGTTAAGGTAGAATTAAGGTAATAGTAGCTTATACTTATAGCGCTATTAGTATTTACCTAGGGTTACCTTTTATATAATACTTAGCTTTTATATATATAAGTTATTTATAATATTATTATATATAGTATAGGGATATACTATACCTTATTTAATATTAATAAAAAGGCCTATAATATAGCTAAAGTATTTATTTTTAAATAAATAAAGTACTTAAAAATAATTATAAAAGCCTATAAAGTAATACTATAGTCCTTACTTAAAACTAAATTAACTATACCTTTAATTTACCTTTACCTTAATTATTATATATATTACTACTTTAATTATATTAAAGCTAATAATATAGCTAATAAAATTTAAGCTATTTATATATTAATAGTAAGCTAGCTTTATTAATATTTATATTACTAAACTTATAATACCCTTACCCTTAATTATATACTATTTCTAAACTTTCTTTATAGCTATACCCCTACCCTTTTATTTATTAAGTAACTTATATAAAATTAATTTACTTTATAATATTATAATTAAAAAGTAATAAAAATATATTAATTTTAACTTAAACCTATAGTAATAAAATAAAACCTAAGCTTTACCTTTATAAAGAAAATTATTTACCTTTACTATAGCTTTATAAAGTATAAATTTACTACCTTTATTTAGCTATATACTAAATACCTAAATATATAAGCCTATTTATACTATTACTATATACTTAATATAAACTTTTCTATATATTAATACTAAAAGAATCTTAATAACTATTACTATTTAATTCTTACTTATTTTAATTTTAATTACCTATAGCCTATTAACCCTAATATACTATTACTTTAGAATTACTATAATATTTATATAGCTTTTAACTCTAATTATTTAGCTAAAGCTATTATAACTTAAATACTTTAAACTAGCTACCTTTTTTAATTTTTTCTTACTTAATTATTTAAATAATAATAAACTAATAATATAGTAAAGTATATAGTATAGGGGTTTTAAATTATTACTAGCCTATTAATAGTAATAGTAAAGGCTAAGCTAATTTATATACCTTTTAAATTTTAATTACTAAAATAGTATATATAATAGTAATTATAATAATATATTAATATTATAGTAATATAAACTTAGTAATTAAAAACCCTTTTTATTCTTTAAAAAATAAAAAATATAAAGAAAAAATAAAAACTTAAGCTTATACCCCTTTATATTAATACCCCCTTACCTTTATACTTACTTTACTTAGTATTTTAGCTTATAAGCTTTTTATAAAATTTTATTTTACTTTTTTAAAGTATTAGTAATATATTATACCTATAGTAATATTTTACCTTTAAAAAAGAATATAGTAATTTTAAACTACCCTCTTACTATTATTATTATAATATTAGCTTTAGCTTAGCTAATTAGTCTTTTTACCTCTTTTTAAGTAGTATTATATTTAATTAACTATAGTAATTAGTATTATATTAAAACTAGTATAAAACTATATTATACTTATATTAACCTCCTTACTAAAGGTATATAAATTTTAGAAATTTATAATATAAAGTATAGTATTATAATATAATATAATATTTTAATTTAGCTATAAAACTAATTAATTACTATATTATTATTACTCTAAAGGTATATACTTATTAAAATATAGGTTTTTTACTAAATAGTATACTTATAATAAGTTATACTAATACTTAAGTAATTTAAAGCTAGGTTAGAGTTAGTATTAAAGTAAGTTATATACCTTAGGTATTATAGTACCTTTTTATAATATTTATCTCTTTAAAGAAGTAAAGTATATAAAGCTAGTTATAAGCTAGGCTAAGCTAGCTTTAGGTTAAATATAGCATTAAGTTAAAATAAAGAGAGTATTTATATTATATTTAAAAATAGTAGAATTTTATAGTATTATTTATAATAAACTAAGGTTAAATTAGTACTAATATAGTACTTTAATTAAAAAAGGGGGCACTTATAATAATAATAATAATACTAAGGAAAAAAAAGAAAAAAAAGAAAAAAAAAGAGAGTTATACTTAAAGGGGAAGGCTTTATTTATATTCTTAATAACCCCCCCCCCCTAAAACCTAGCGCTAATTACTTTAAAGCCCTACTTTTTTAGTATATAGAACCTAGTAAAATGTTTTTAGGTTTATAGTAGTATATAATATAAACTAATATTAATACTAGCTTAATATTAAAAAAATAACACTAAAGTAACTTATAAAATTATACTACCCTTTACTATTAGCTTATTTAACCCCCTTTTAATATAGAATTATATTATACTAAGTTTTTATTTACACTCTATATATTTCCTAGTAATATAAGCTATTAATCTAGCCTATAAAGCACCTTTTCTATATAGCTAAAACTAACTAGGGGCTATAGCGCCCTTAATATAGTATTTATATTATATATAGGTTTTCTACTCTATACTAGGGTTTTTCCTATATAGTTCTTAGGAGGTAAGGTACTAGATATTAGGCCCTAGGCCTAACTAGCGTATTAATAATAATAATAATAATTAGTAGTAATACTAGCTTATATTTATAATATTATTTATTCTTTTTAAAGGGCTTTATTTACTATTTATTTAACTATAGCTTTAAAATTCTATATAATAAGTATTATATTAATAAAGGTAGTAAGAAAGGTTATAAAATAATAAAAAAGTTTTTATAATAAATATAAATTATTTTTATATTAAAAGTATAAAGAAATATATTTTATATACTTTATAGTAATATTAATAAAATAAGCTTAGTAATTTTATTATATTTAAGCTTAAGGTATTTTAATATATAGTTTTATATTACTTTAAATATAGGCTTTCCTTAAGGTTTTATTATAAAGCTACTTTATTTTATAAAAAAGTAATAATAGCTTTATATAAAACTATAATTTTTATTATTAATATTTATTAATATTACCTTATTTACTATACTTATACTTTAGGCTTAATATACTATTAAAAAAGAGAGTAAATAAATATAATAATTCTTTTTATTAGCTTTTTAAGCGTTTTAGAGTTAGTTTTATAGCGCTATAGTAGTATAAATAAATTTATAAAAAGTTTTTTTATTTTTTATTAATAATAATATTAGCTTATATTAATATTATTATTTTGCCTTTTTAAAAGGCTTTATTTACTATTTATTTAACTATAGCTTTAAAATTTTATATAGTAAGTATTATATTAATAAAAATAATAAGAAAGGTTATAGAATTATAAAAAAGGTTTTTATAATAAATATAAATTATTTTTATATTAAGAGTATAAAAAAATATATTTTATATACTTTATAGTAATATTAATAAAATAAGCTTAGTAATTTTATAATATTTAAGCTTTAAATATTTTAATATATAGTTTTATACTACTTTAAGTTTAGTTTTTTTTTAAAGTTTTATTATAAAGCTATTTTATTCTATAAAAAAGTAATAATAGCTTTATATAAAACTATAATTTTTATTATTAATATTTATTAATATTACTTTATTTACTATATTTATACTCTAAGCTTAATATACTATTAAATAAGGGAGTAAATAAATATAATAATTTTTTTTATTAGCTTTTTAAGCATTTTAAAGTTAGTTCTATAGCGCTATAGCAGTATAGGTAAATTTATAAAAAAAAATTTTTAATTAAAGGTACTTTTTAACCTTTTTATAGTAATATAATATTAAAACTTTAATTAAACTAATCTAAATAAACTAAATAAAAAAATAAATTAACAAATTAAAAATTTTAATTAAAAAGTTTATTATATTTTACTTAACCTTTAATTAATAATATTATATATATTTATAAATAGGTTTTTTATAAATAGTAAAAACTTAAGCTTTTAAATAAATTTTATAATTATTTTAAATAATTAAATAAAAAGCAATATTAATATAAAATTTAAGCTTTAAAGAAATATTATTATATATAGCTTAATAAAGAGTAAAAAAGTTATAAAAAGTACTTTTACTTTAAAGCTATATAGAATAATATAAGGTATTAATATAATATATATATTAAAAATTACCTTTAATATAATTATAAAAAACTATAAAAAATATATATTTTAATAATTATTTATACTTATTTATTTCTTTTTATAAATACTTTATAAAGCTAAAAATAATAAAAAAAGTAGCTTATAATTAATATTATAGCTTTTTAATAGTTATATAAATATTATAAGCTTATAAAAATTTAATAAATTAAAAGAAATAATAATATTATAAATATAATAATAAAGGTAATGCTAAATAAGGCTTTTAAAGGCTTTATTAATAAAAATAAAATAAGGATTTATATAAAAAAATAAGTAAAAAGGAAAGTAGCTAATAAAGTAAAAATTAGTTAAAATAAATAAAGCTATAAAGGCTAAGAAATTTTTTTATATAATTAACTTAGTATAAAGCTAGCTAATTAGAGATATTCTTTTTAATTAAAGAATTTACTTATATTAATAATAATACTCTTTATTTTTTATATATTTTAAGTAATTTCTTTTTATTAAAAAAGAGAGAATTTATAAGTATTAGAATTACCCTTAATAATATAACCTTAGAGAATAGTATAACTTTAGGGGAAAATATAATATATAGACACTAATTAGGTATAGTATATAATTAGACTTACTAGCCCTAATGCTAGTAAAAAACGCTATATATAATGCTATCTTTTTTTAGCTTAGCTTCTAGCATTATTATTAATACTTATATATTGTAATTGTTATTATTTTTATACTAGTGGTTTATTATAACCTTTCTAAGGTTATACTAACATATATAGTAGAAAAAAGGCTATATGATAAATTTAAGCTAATAGCTTAAATTTTTAAAGAATATTATAAAGAGATATATATAGTACACTAAAGTAAGCCCTAGGTATATATATACTTATATCAAGTATATAAAAAGCAAAAGGCTTTCTTTCTTTTCTTTTTATATAGTTAATAATAACTTTATTAATGCTAAACTATAGTAGCACTCTAAGCTAGTTTATAACAGAAGCCTTTATTTAATATTTTTTATAATCGCGTTATATAAAAATACTATAAAGTCAAAGTTTATATTGTTCTATTTTAATACATTTTTCACTAAATGTAAAGCATTATAGCCTAATATAAATACTTCCCTATTATGCTAAAATAAATTAGAAGAAGTTTTAAACAAACATAGGAGTCACATGCATTAGCCTCTAATTTTTTGTCTAGTAGCTTCTAACCCCCAGTCTCGTTTCCGCTATCTCCACTATTGACATTTTCGACTGACGACACATCATGGCTCTCACCAGCGGCTTCATCATCCTCTTTCCTAGTTTGGGGGCTTTCCCTCTCTGACGACTTTCCTGCGCCTTCGCTTGATAAGTCGTTTCGCAGTGCTGGCAGGAATCGGTCGATACGCTTCCACGTCTCATTCCATAGCGGTTGCTCCGATGTGCTATTTTCTGGTGAAGCAAGAAAGCCACTGCTCATCATAAACAGCACCACATTTTTTAAATTCTCCCTAATAGCCTCTTCCTGTGCCAATTGTTACTGAAGTGTACGTGTTTAGACATCGATCACATGCTGACTTACCAAAGTATCGCCTTGCCCACTGTTCATCAGGCGATCCATGATCTCGATTAGTCCGACCCACAGTTCAAGCATCCCTTCCCATTTTGACAGCAGTACCAAATACTGCAAAAAGACTTTGCAGAGTAACGATGCTGCCTGTATACGCATTTCGCCCATACCATCCCTGTCCACAGAGAATACTTCTGGCCTCAAAAGCATATGTATCAACGGGAAAAGCACGCTGCTAAATATTGCCGTCCATTCTTCAGCATCTGCATGGGTGAGCTCTGGAGATAGCAGCGACCGTTGCATGGCAGAGAAAGCAAGCTGTCGAATCGCTTTACACGGATTGGTGCACTGAGTCGTCAAAACCTTGAAGATTGGGAGCCAGTAGGCTGACCATGCTTGTGAAACATCAGCTGCATTTTCTCATTTCACTTTACCATAAGGGACGTACCTTCGCTGGTTTCCAATCGAGATTGCTGCATAAGTTGTGGAACACGTGCAATGATAACTGACAAAGTTTTGATTGCTTCGCAACCTCTGCTAATGGTCGCATCATCACTAAAATTGCGTGAGCAAGAGATGTTATGGAATATCCGAAACCTAGTCACTTTTGGTAAAGAACTCACGCCTTGGTCTTCGCATTTTCGTCACAGTTGGTTGGACTTAAGTCTGAATTTCGAGCCGGATAGTCCCGCTCGGTAGAGGCGGATGCGAAATAACCCAAAAGCTCAATAGTAGCTTCGTAATTGTCCGCACTGATAGCCGGAGGACTCCCACTAACACTGCTCTGCAAAATACCAAAAACCGATGAGGCAGATTCCGGCGTTCTGGCTAGAACGCGAAGAATTGTCCAAAAATCAGGAGACTTCATCATTTCATTCCGTAATGCACCAGGCTGATCTGTGCAAATAACAAACCCACTAGAGATGATGACGGATGTTTGGCCGATAATATGCTGCGGTAGGTTTGCAATAGTGTGAAGTAAAGAATGCACTTTGATAAAATCAAGATCCTGCGTTGAAGATTAGCGTGACGATGCTGAAAAGGACTATGAGTGTATCTTACATAGCTCTTTTTCAGTATTGACAGAGCGTGGAATGTTGCTAGAGACAGCGTTATAGGATGCCACTTTGCAGGATCACGAAGTAATCCAAGAATGGCGCTAAAAACAACTCTGCTCATGCTCTGCATAAGCTCCATATTTTTCAAAGCCAGGATCGTGCAGAATTCGAGAATATAGGCGACCGTTGGATCGTACGTCGGTTGATAAGAAGTCGCCCCTTGAATCGTACCTGATGCAGTAGGAATCGTATCTTGTTTAACAGTAATTACCGTGTTCTGGTCATCCTCCAAAATTTGATCGAGAAGAGCCTCAATCAGATGCGTGGTTGGAAGTACCGGAAGGTTTCTTACCAAGTCAGAGGTCATAATCTATCCAATCAAGCGATTTCAACTTACAGAATGTCTTGAAAAACGTTTTCCATATTACATGACTTGATGCAATCCACAGTGCACAACGTGCTCTCCAGTTCCTCTTCTGATGGCTCTGGAGGATCATCGGCGGCATAGCTTGAGATATAAGAGGTGAATACACTGAAGAAGCCAGTGTCGGTGGTTCGACTAGCTCGATCAATGACCTGAGAGGGCATTTGCAGAGGAATGGCCGGGGTTCCTTTTGACGCACTGGTTGAGGATGCGAACGATGGTATGAGAGAGTTCACAAAAAGATTGACCCAGATTCTTGTGACCTTCATTTGGTTAATCAATAGTCTTGATGACACGATAGCCCCCAGTGGCTTACCTGCTTCCAACCTCCACGGATCAGAGCCTCGTTGCCAGTAACAACGCGAAACAACACAAGCGTAGCTAACTGTGCCCGAAAGTCTCGACCTAGTTTCACGGCAAGCTCGCTGACCATCACGCTTCCATCACCAACTTGGATCTCGGTGTTCAACGTTGTCTTGAATGAACTGATCGTTGCCAAAGTGCTCATAGAGCTGAGGCTATATACTATTCGATCGAGAGCCTCGGTATTCTGATATTTGGCTGCAATGCGCGCGCACTCGTCGAAACCACTAACAATCCTCGCAAACACGGCATCATCTGTTGCAGACATGAATACATATGACAAGGTGGAAATCACTGGCTTCCAAGTCGCGGCAAACATGTCTGCATCGTATATATTGGTATCACAGATGATAAGATCACCAGCGACTTCAGTCTTCAAGAGCAACTCTCTCCAAGCGTAATCAAACGCATGTTTGTTATTGTGCTCATCAGGTAGTATAATTTCATTGGACTTGATCGAATCAAAGATTGTTTTGAGGAATTCCACGGAGAAATCCTTGCCGTCATTCTGGCCACGAAGGTTCCTTGAAAAGTCTTCGAATGACATTCGTTTGGATGATTTAAGATTTGGATTATGTTGGTCGGTATTCAGGATAATTATAGCGTACGTGAGTATAAAAACTCCATCTTTGTTGGCGACATCGTTTGGAGTATCATCTGCACAATACTTTTCTGAGAAGCACTCAACTATTGAAGCAATAAGAGGCGCCTCACCCGGCAATCTGAATGTTTCAAGAAGAATCCTTAGAGCTTCGTCAACACGCTTCCCCGAAAAATCGAAAAGGTCCAGGAATGCCTTCAAAGTAGCTTCGTTGCCCCGTTTCGAGAGAAAGTCCCCCAGTACCATCTTTGACGTTCGCGAGGTTCCCTTGAGAAATTTTGCTACTTCGACCGGATCGTTCACATCAGATATAATTCCTTGTGCTCCAAGATACTCAAGTCCCGATCTTGGCTTTTCATTAAATTTGCTGACTCCCTTAACAATTATTTTTTTCTTCCTTCGTTGCTCTCGAAGATGATCTGGATGAGGGAGCCCGTCATAATTTGGGATGGCATTAAGCCTTTCAGCTAGAAACTGAATGTATTTAAGCAAGGAATCCAGACAAAGAGGTGGTACACTGGTTGTACTCCATGTGGCTGAGTCAGGTAGCGCATTTCGAGATAGGAGTCCAATGATATCTTCACATAAATCGGCTCTGTCAACGTCGCAATCGTAATTGACAAAGAGCTCAGCCACGAAGGTGGGCATCCGCGAGAGGACTCCTATTGTTTCAACCATGGCCTGCCTTGCGTCAGGTTTTCGGGCACCTCCCTCCAAACCAAGTTTCTGTCTATCTTTGATAGACACCGGTGTAGCACGGCCACTTCCCGATTGAGACACAGGGGGCTTGACGAGCTTCGGTGTCTCCGGTATTCCGACATAGAGCGAGGGATCAATTCCTGGCTCACGGGGTATTTGAACGGTGGGGTGCAAGCATGCGACGAGATAGGACAGATACAGCTCTTGCTGAAGCTTGAGGATGCCCCGACAGGTTGCTAATAGCGTGCCTGTAACAATCAGTGATTCCTGCAATACAGCCATATTGTCAGACCTGACAAGCTGAAAGAGGTAACAGCATAAGCGATCTTCTGCAATGCTCGCCAGGGCAGGATGGCGAGCTATGAAAGGACCGCAAACCTCCAAAGCCACGTGCAAAATGCGCATTGCCATCACTCTCATCGTGTCTGTGTGTTGGCGATCATTGGGATCAAGGAAGTTGACTAAAACACGAAAGAGTTCTCTGACAGAAGGCAGAGAGTAAGGTCTGAGATCGAGAGAATTCATTTCTTCATTTTGCTCGCTTGCGATAGCATTGGTTCGCTGGGAAGAGGCTGCTTCATATTGATTGTCACTATCAGGACTAAACGATGTCTGTTCGTCATCAAGGACTTCCGAATGGTCAGTGACGGAAATTGGTCTGCCATCACTGAAAGCGGCCTTTTTGTCAATTTTCAATTCAACCAGGTCATTATCGACCCGACGTTCCAGATTATCACCGTCATCGCTGGTATTCAACTCTAGATGTTTGACATCTTCGAAGATGATTTGACACATTCTGACCATCGCAGCTTCTGCAGTCCTGCGCAAAACTGCCGAAAATCTAGGCTGGGAGCATATTGCCAGCCCTCGACCCATCATATCGCAGACGCTCTCGTCACTGAGAATGTGGCCGCCAGGGCCGGACATCATGTCTTCCATCAAATTTAGAATCATGAGAAGAACGACCTCGCCCTGGGATGCGTCGCTGATATCAAATTGACAGTGTGTCACAGCCGCGGAGAGAGACTGCATAGCGAGCGTAAATCGCGGAGAGTCGGAACAGATGAAGCCGTATGCCAGAAACTTCCTCAAAGCACCGAGTGCCAGTATGGTTATTGGCGCCGCAGTTCCCTTGGCTTGAATGACGAGAAGAAACGGAGCAAGGAAGTTCGGCGCATCGAACATTCTAATATCTTGAGAGTAAATCAGTGGACAGACATCGGTCACCCAGATTAAGTGATGAACATACCCCTGACAATCGCAATTTCATGTCGCAACTTCCCAAATGCAGCAATCAAAGGATTATCCTGCATACTGTTGCCCTTCTGTCCGCGAAGACCCCATCTGTTGTTCAATGTGGATGGATCGTCTGTAGGCTCAACAATATGAGTACCGGCCGGTCGGGGACTGTGGCGCATTGTCATTGTTGCACCAGCAGGGCCAAGTTGAATTGGGTTGGGATTCCCTCCGAGTATGGCTGATACTGAAGAGTGCGGTGACCTGGCATGTTTCTGAATTGCTGAAGTAATGGAAATACATTCAGAAATGACGAGGGAAATTGGATCAACAGCGACCGATACAGGTCGACTTCGATACTGCATTCGCGGAGCGTCAGAGAATGGTAGTGCGGCAATTCCGGCTTCAAAACGAGGAAAACCGTCCATTATGCCGGAAAGCTGAGCATTCTGGCTCATAGTACAGTGTAATGTTAAATCTCGAATGAGAATGGCTGCTGCAGGATGTCAAGTGAAAGATGGTAGAAACTGTATCTTGAGAAAGTCGAATCTGGGAGAGAACCACGAAATGGCAAAGCCGACGTCTGCAGCACCTGCAGATAGTGCGAGTATAACTGGCTTTGACCTGTCACGTTCGTGAAAAGGTCTGGTGAATGGTTGTCGTCCACGTGCTCAGCTTCTAAATCGTCTGCGTCTTTTCAGCTTCAAGTTTAGGAAACAAATGTCAAGATGACAGAACATGAAAGGATGAATTAACTAGAGCGTTGCTATTCACGAGGCTAGAAATTACTACTAACGTAGCCGCCCCACCTAATAACCCATATCTAGCCCGCTTTTTACTACATAAATAATAATTCTATGAGGTTAATATAAATAAATAAAATATTAGAAAGTACTATCCCCTTGGTGCCCATAAGGCTACATTTTTGTACCTCCCCTCTTTATTATCTAATAAGAATGTATACATCGTGGGTACCTCGCACACATACTAAATTATGTGAGATATAAGTAGCAAAGTACATTACAGTACATATAACGCCATATTATGTATAGTATATTCTAGGTACTCAGAAGTCTTTAAACAGCCATCCAATTAGACACAGGCAGTACATAAGTGTAGCCTTATAGGCACTAAAGGGATATATTTCTTTTTCTTTCTTTAAAAAAAGTTTTAGGTTTAATTTCTATATAAAGTATAGTTCTTCTTAGTATAGCAAGGGATATAATAAGAAAATACTTAACTTAAGTTAGCTAAAAGAAATTTAAGAAGGGTTCTCTTTAACTAATTATTTAAAAGCTAAGTAAGTAACAATTAAAGTTAGTTTAGTTTTCTTACTTATTTTTGCTTATTAAGTAATATATATTACTAAATTACATAAATAAGTAAAATAATTCCCTAGCTCTTTAGAAATAAACGCTAGTTAAAGCTATAATAATTAGAATTAATAAGTATAAAGCAAAGAATTAAAAAGTAGAAATAATAGAGAAAAGCTAGTATATAAAGTAACATAAATAAGATAATTAATTATAGAAGAAATTAAGGCTATAAGCTAAAAAAAGATTTAGGCAGGTTTTTTATTTAATTAGGTAACTAACTTATTAGCTATAATTAGCTTAAGTTAATTAGCTAATTAGTAACTTAATTAAGGACCCCGTGGCATAGTGGTTAAGCGCTATAGAAAACCTTATTACTTTTTAACATAAGAATTATAGAGAAGGTTATAGGTTTAAACCCTATATAAAGTATAGTTTTTTCCTTACTATATGCTAGCACTAAGGAAAAAGACTAGACCCTAATTAGCTAGAAAGAGTAAGGGGCTCTCCTAATTAGTAGCTTAGTAGAGCAAGGTTTATAGTGAGTCTAGTCCTCTTACTTATTTAAGCTTACTAAGCATTGTGAATTCGCTACTACTATATTATATAAAGAGGTAAAAAGTACCCCTTAGCTCTTTAAGTATAAAGCTAGTTATAGCTATAATTACTATAAATTAATAGGTATAAAGTAACTAAAGTTATATAGTAAAAATAGTGAAAATATTAAGTATAAAGTAGTTAAGGTATAATTATTTAACTAGCTTTATATAGAAGAAAATTAAACTTAAAATTTCTATATTTAAAGTAGTAATAAATATATTTAGTTAAGTTTTTTAATTTTTAAGTAACTATAAATTAGTTAGAATATTAAATAAGTAATTATATAATATATATAGCTAATTAGTAACTTAATAAAGGTTTTTTATAACTAAATAAAGACTTTAAGGAGAAAAAATACTAAATATAGCTTAGTATAAATTGCGAATGCTGCTAGTGTAATAAATTAATTAAATAACTCAATGAAGGGTTTCTCTATACCTAAATAAATTACTTAAAGTAGAGGTTCTAAATACTATAGCATAAAATGATAAAGCTACCTAGCGTAATATAATTATTACTATTAATATCATTAGCATTAAGAATCTATATAAGAATAGCGTAAGCTTTAACTACTATACTTATAAAGAGAATTAATAAGTAATTATAATTCTGTGGGACAGTAGTTAAGCAGTATAGTAAACCCTAACACTTTTCTTATATAAATAGAAATTATATATTAAGCTTATAAGTTTAAAACCAATATAAAGTATAGGTCTAAATAAAAAGAATTTATACTTTAATTAGCTAGAAAAGAGTTTTAAAGGAGGCTCTTTTAGCTAATTAGTAATTGGTTAGTAAAACAAGGTAAGTTTAGCTCTCTAACTTACTTAACCTACTAATTATAGTATAAATTAACTACTATTATAATACATATATAAATAAAAGTTTCCCCTTACTTTTATATTATAAAGCTAGCTATAGCTATAATTATAGAAATTAATAGAATATATTAAGTATAATTAAAAAGTTAAAGAAAAACTAAGTCTTAAGAGATATAAAGTAATATATAAAATAAATAACTAAATTTAATAAAAAAGGGCCTTAAGCTAAAGAAAAATTTAAGTATGTTTTTTATTTTATTAAGTGACTAACTAATTAGCCATCATTAGATTAGGCTAATAGTTAACTATTAAGTAACTCAATAAAGGTTCTTATATAACTAAATATATTAAAAGAGAAGTAAAGGTTCTAGATATAGTATAGTATAAAATGCTAAAACTAGCTAGTGTAATACATATAAGAAGTAATTATATAAACTTTCTTAAAAAGTTACTTATAAATAGCTTTCTTTTATAGCTTTATAGAAAGTATATTTGCTTACTTATCTAAGCTTACTAAGCGCCGCGGATTAGCCACTCCTGCGTTATAAATAGGTAAACGTACTCCCTAGCTCTTTAAATATAGAGCTAGTTATAGCTATAGCTTAGTATAAATTGCAAAGGCTGCTAGCGTAATATAATTACTATTATTATTATAGAAAGTATATTTAAAAGCTACTTATATTTTAGTAATTTAGTTATTAATTATAGCTAATTAATAATTCTTATAAAACCCTATAGCGCAGTGGTTAAGCGCTATAGAAAACCCTAACACTTTTCTTATATAAGTAAGAATTATATATAGAGTTATAGGTTTAAAACCTATATAAATGTTACGGACTAGCCTAGAGGCATCTGTAATCTAGCGTTAATAGTGTTATTATTATTCTTAAGGAGAGAAAGAAAACATAGTTATATATAACCTTACCCTACTTATATATATAGGTATTGCTTAAGCTTATACTCTATAGGGATATATATATATATATATATATATAATAACTATTTAACCTTTTTTATAATCTAAGCCTATAGCTTAAATCTATTATATAGCCCCTCCTTAGTATATAAAATAAGAGAATAAGAGTGTTTAAGGGGAATAAAAGATTAGAGCTATATAGCCTAGGTTATAAACTAATATAGCACCTAGTTAGTAATATTATTATTATTATTAGCTAGAGAATAGCCTTTATATATAGCTTATATATAGTAATATGCTAGCTAGCGCCTAGTTACTATATAACTATAATATTAATATTATTATTAATACTAACTATATCTTAATAACTTATATATTCTACCTTTATTTTAATTTTACTTAATTTTATATTAAGCTTAATATTTATTATTATTAGTATTAGCTAGCTATTTAAGGAAAGTATAAAGAGAAATATCCCTTTTTTTCTTATATAACTATTATTTCCTTTTTTCTTACTTACTATTATTCTCTATTTATTTTAACTCTATATTTACTACCTACTTACTTATATTCTTACTTTATTCTTTTTATTTCTAGTATTATACCTTCCTTATAATTTAAATATATTATATTTATAGCTACTAATACCCTTTCTCCTCCCTTATTACTACCCTTAGGCTAAACTAATCCTTAAGAATATATAAATAGGTATAACCTTAAGGGTAATTTAAATACTACCTTATTTACTACTAAAGACTATTAATTCCTTTATAATCCCTATAGTAATAATATAGTGGTTAAGGGTAAGTTTTTATATAAACTAAGCCCTAGTAAGTATACCTACTAAAAGTATAATAAGTTCTAGTGTAAGTATATTTAAAGGGTATACCTATATACTATTAATTCTAAGCTTTACTATATATATAAATATATAGTTACTATAATTAATTAAAAAGAAGCTATTACTATACCTAGCTAAGCTACTACCTTAAGCTTAAAGGCTAAATATATATACCTTACCCCTATATACTACCTTACTGCTTAATAATACTATAATAAGTATAACTATATAGAGTAATGCCTTGCCTAAGAGAGTAGCTAAGCACTAATAGCTTTATTGCTTTATTATGCCTAGTGTAGCTATAAAAATACCTATTAGTAACTATTTTTATCCCCTTCTTTTAATATACTAAGCTTTAATATTATTTAAAATTTATACTATTTTGCCTATATTATTTTTACTACTACTATAACTATTTAGTAGTATGCTACTTTTACATTAGCTACTATAATTACTTAGTAGTTTATAACCCTTATATCTAGGGCCTTAAACCTATTATCTCCTTATTTTAATAGCCCCCTAAGCCTACCTTTATTTTAAAATATACTTATTATAAGTTTTTAACCTATTTTTTCTAGCCTTATATATATTATTACCCTTACTATACAAAATAATTACACTTAAACTAGCCTTACCTTCTACCTAATTTATACTACTATTACTATTATTACTTTTACTATAAAGAAACTTTAGGCCCTTTAGGCTAACTTTATATATAGCTTACTTATAAGCTAATACTTTTTAAAATATATTTCTAAGTATATAAATACTAATACTCTTTATACTTAAAATTCTATATTAATTACTTCTATATTTATATTACTTATACCTAAAGGGTAGAGAAACTAATTCCCTATATTCTCTATACTTAGGTAGTATTAATTCTCTATATAGTATTCTTTACCCTTACTTTAGTATTAGCTTATTACTTAACTTTAAACTATAGTGTATTAAAAGATTTATATCCCCTAGCCCTATTAATACTAAGCCTTTATTTAATTATTATTCTTACTAAATTATTTACCCCTTAGGTTATTTTTATTATTCTTTATATTCTATATAGTTAACCCTTTAAACTAATATTAATTAGCTTACTTTTACTATTTAAATATAGCCTAGGCCCTTATTATAGCACCTCCCCCTACTTACCCTATTACTATATCCTTACTTAGCTAGCTTTAAACTTATTTTAATCTCTTTATAAGGAATACTATACTTAAAATATTTCCTACCTATATACCCCTTACTTTATTATAAAATTTAGGGAACTTTATTTTTAATAGCTTTAAAGATTAATAATACTACTATTATAATAAATATTATAATAAAACTAACTACTACCCTTAGTGCTTATTTTACTCTATATTAACTCCCTTATTTAGTTTAGAGACTACTTAGCCTATATTAGCTAGAATTTCTATTTCCTTTAATTTTAAGTTTAAATTATCTTTTAAAGTAAGCCTACCTTTACTACTACTACTTATAGAAGAAACCTAGGTTATAACTAAATAAAAGCTATTACTTATAGCTAACCTTCCTTTAAGTAGTGCTATACTAGGGTTATATATAAAGAAAGAAGAGAACTAGAATTAAGTATAGGCTAAGTTTAGTTTAGGCATTAAGTAAAAAGGTTAAAGAAGATTATAATAGCTTTAGTAAGGCATTTAAGGGATAAATTATTAGTAGAATTATATATAAGTATAATATTAAAAATAGTATTAAATTTAGTTTTAAATTACACTAGGAAATGCCTTACTCTAGGGCTATTATTTATTAATATATTATTATTTTAAGCTTTAAATTATATTAATGCCTTAGTATTATAGAAGTTCTTTAGTAGTTTCTATATAAATTAAATATAGCTTTACTATTTTATTAAAATATCCTAGTATTATCCCTAGCCTTAGGTATTCCTTATAGCTAATATATTTTTTACTTTATATTTTACTAAGTTAAGGTTTCTCTTTACTAAGTTTAGGTAAGAGCTAGGGTAGGAATCCTTTAAAGCCTAGAATAAGAGTAAGTTAGTAGCTACTCTTTCTACTAAATCTATATAAAAAATAAAGTATATACTTTAAGGGATATTTAATTAAATAATTAAAGGGGTTAGGGTTACTACTACCTTATACTTAGTTATAACTTAGTTTAACTTATAGCTTAAATAGTTAGTCTTAATATTCTAAAGACTAAGCTATACTATATTCCCTACTTAAAAGCATTTAGCTAGCTATTATAACTTATTTACTATATTTTACTATTACTACTAAGTAAAGTTAATAGCTATTTATATAAGTAAGGTATCTTTTTAAAGCTAGTTTAAAAAGGCTATAGCCTGCCCTTTTAAAGATATATTACTTTATACCTCTATTATAGTATACTAAACTAATTCTATATTATAACTATATAAGGCTTAAAATATACTAACCCCTATAATAAAGAATATATAGTTATTAAGTATAACCTAGTAGGCTAGTAAATAGGCTAGCTAATTTAACTAAAAGAATTCTACTATAACTTAAAGCACTACCTATACTTTTTAATTTACTCTTTCTATATTACTATTTATTTAGAGGTAGTAGGTAGTAAATAGTAGTTATTTTATACTAATAAGCCTATATAAAGTAAATTAGAACTGCCTAACCTAGTTAGAGCCTTAATTAGAAATAATCTTATAAGGGAACCTATAAAACCACTACTAATAGGACTTAAATTAGTTTATATATGCCTTAGCTATTATACTATTTATAGCTTTAATTTAGATAAATTTAGATAACCTATTAGTAATTACTATAATATACTAGGGAGAATTCTTAGTAGCTATAGGGAGGTTTATTATAAAATCCACTAAAATTTAAAACTAATACTAGTTTAGGGCTAGAATTAGCCTTAATAGTTTCTACTAAAGTTATTTACTCTTCTACCTCCTAATATAGTAATAATTCTATATAAAATAAGCTATATCTAAAAATATACTATTTTAATAAAAGTCTTATAATAAGGCCTAGAATATAGTGTTTTAACTTAAATACCCTAAGAAAGGTATACTATATATACACTAAATAAGTATAGTTATTAAGGGCTTAAACTTAGGGACTTAAAGCTAGCCTTAAAACTAAAGGGCTTTATAAGCACTTAGTATATAGTTTGCTATTTAATATTATATTTTTATATTTACTAGGAAGCATTTAGCCTTAGCCTAAATAGCCTTTAGCTTAGGCTAATAAGTAATATTACTCTAAAGGGATTAATTTTATAAACTTTATAAGTATTTATTTATAAAGAGTAAATAACTTACTAATAAAGCACTAGCTAAGCTATTAGTAAATAAGGGTAGGGTTATGCCTAGCTTAAGCTAAGTAAGCTTATTATTCTTTAGCTTATCTCTCTCTTTATTATTCTTTATAACTAAACCTATAGCTATATATACTATACTAAAGAATTCTATAAACTAATAGAGAGGCACTATATACCCCTTACTATCCTAATTTTACTAAAAAAAAGCATTAGAATAAGCTACCTAGGTATTAAGGTAATACTATAAGTAAAAGTAAAAAAGTAATAGTATTTTAGCTTATTAAGCCTGCCTTTTTAATATTTTCTAGGGAATAGTAAAGTACTTTAAATTCTTATAATTTATATAAATAGTAAAAGGGTAAGTAATACTATATAATTCTATAAACTAGGCCTTAAGGCAAGAGATAATGCTAAGAAGCTTCTTATTATAAATAGTATAATTCTACTAGGCTAGGGATAGGTAAGTAGAATAGTAGGCTATAGGGTAAAGTATACTATTATTATTATATTAAGAGAGGTAACCCCTTAATGCCTTATTAAAATAGTCTACCTTTAGAACTATATTATAATTTAGATTTTATTAGGCTAGAATTAAGTATAAAATAAATATTAACTTTAGTTATATAAAGATAGCTATATAGGCCTTTAACTAAATAAATAGCGCCTCTTTTTTTATTAATATAAAGAAAGGCCTTACTAACTCTAAGAAATTAAAGATAAAATTATAGTAGAAATTTACAAACCCTAGAAAACTATACACTCCTTAGGCCTAGGTTAGGGCCTTTTAATCTTAAATTATTATAACCTTTTTAGAATTTAAATAAACTACTTACCTAGCCTTAACTATAAAGCCTAAGTATTTTACCTTTATTACTATAAAGGTATACTTCTTAATGTTTAAATAAAGGCTTATACTATAAAGTTACTCTAGAATCTACTAAATATAGCGTATATAGTCCTTATATAACCCATTTATATACACTAGTATATTATTTAAATAGGCTATAGTATATAACCTTAATGTATCCCTTAGGGCGTTATTAATATATTATTAAAAGGTAGCTAGTATACTTACTAGCCTAAATAGGCAAACTAACTACTTAAATAACCTAAACTAGGTTTAAAAGGCTATTAAATATTTATTACCCTTTACTATATAAATCTAGTAAAATACTAACTAAATATTTAATTTAGTAAACTATTAGGACTTAGCTAAGGAGCGGAGGGTTTCCTTTATTAATAGCAATAGGTAGTAGTCTTAGTTTATAACCTTATTAAGGGCTTAGTAGTCTATATAGAATTATTAGCTAGCCTCCCTAGCCTTTTTTACTAAGAGCACTAGGGCTATAGCTAAAGAAAAAGAAGCCTAAATTTACCCCTTATTTATAAGGTTTATAATTTACTTCTATATCTCTAATAACTAGTTCTAGGGTATATTATATAGTAATGCCTAAGGTAGGTTTAGAACTATACTATCTAAATTATAATAAAGGTAAATATAGTAGTTTACCTACCCCTAGTGTAGGGGAAGAGTATTAGCCTTCTTCTTTTAAAATAATTTAGTAAAGTCCTTTAATTTCTTTAGTAATAAGGCTATAAATAGCCTCTTTTTATTTACTTTAAAAGCTATACTAAAGATATTTATAATTTCTTATAAGCTAATTAATAGAAATTAGTTATTAGTACCTATTTTAGTAGCCTAGTAGACTATTACTATATAAACTAAACTTAGTATAGTAGTAGTAAAGTAATTTAATTAATATACACTTAGTGGTTATATAACTAATTCTCCTTAAGAATAAACCACTATTTAGTCCTATACTAAGTATAGCTTAATCTTATTTTACACTAGCTATAGTATGCTTAAAATATAGTTATAAGTAAGGCTAGGTATAATATAAGCTATAACTAGAAAGGACTAACTATTAATATTAGCTTTAAATTAAACTAAGTAAGTAACCTAGGGCCTTAATATAGGCCCTACTTTATAATAGGCTAAAACTACTATAGCTATTATAATTCTATATAGCTAAGGCAGTAAAAACTATTTTAAGCCTAACTTTTAAATAGCTTATTTACTTATAGCTATAAAACTATTATAATTACTATTTACTTAAGCTTTAAGGAAGGTTTAATTATTATAAAGAAGGGGTAGGAGAAAGGGTAGTGCCTTTATATTTAATTTAATCTCTTTATAATCTTTATATTCTATATTTAATAAGTAGTATAGTAAGTATAATATACTATTAGGCGCCTTTTTACTAAAATTTAAGCTAAAGGGTTGCCTTTTTCTAGCCTTAATTTATTCTTTTCTATAGCTAAGCTAAGGTTTTTAACCTTATATAATTAAATGCTTGCTTTTATTTATAGCTATAGTATAAAATATAACTTATAGTTAGTAACCTAGTATATAGAAAAACTATACTATAGGCACTACTTATTATTTTATCTCTTATAGTATATATTCTAAGGGATTTATAGAGCCTAAGCTATATTTATATTAGTAGTGTTAGGCTATTAGTTTTACTACTACTTCCTAAAGTTTAAGCTAAAATCTATAGTATTTATACCTATTATTATTATATTACTATTATAGTTATATAAGTAGCTAGAATAATAGCTATTATATAACCTAATCTCTATTTAGTAGGAGTTTATATTAAGAGTAATACTATAGTATTTAATAACTATAGCATTATAATTAGTGTAAAAGACTTTATAGCTAATGTATATATTCTATATATCTTAATATAGAGCTATTTAGAGCTTAGTAAGTTTAACTAGGTTAGCCTAGTCTAGCCCCTTAGTAAGGGTAAGCTTCTATTTAAATTAAATATAAAAGTTACTAAACCTTTTATACTTCTATTAGTAAAGCTAATTTAACTTAAAGATAGCGTGCTTTTAATAATAAGGGTTTAAATAAAGCTTACTAAAGTAATTAAAAAGCTATTAGAGGTTATACTATACTAAAGCGCTTTATTTAAAGAATAGTGCTATATAAGATTAGACTTATAGTGTAAAGCACTAATATATAAAGACTTATTAGTTATAATTTAAATTAATAAAGTCCTAGTTTATAACTAATTTATAAAATATAAGGCTTTACTATGCCTTAAAGGATATATAAGTTTTATTATAAAGGCTTTTAATTAAAAGCGGTTTTTATTATAGCTTATTTATTATAGTCCTAGGACTAGGACTAATAGCTAGTGTTTCTATTTATTATTTATTGCTATTTTAAAGAGCTTATTATAATTATATAAGCTTCTTCTTCTATTATATAAAGAGACTATATAGATATACTAAACCCTTTTTTATAGTGTCTTTTTCTATATTTTTTATTTTATTAGGGCTTAAACTAATACTAATTTAGAACCTATATAAAAGTAAGGAAGAATAATAAATATTATAAACTAGCCTAGAGGTATTTATAATTTAGTGTTAATAGTGTTATTATTATTCTTAAGAAAAGAAAGGAAATATAGTTATATATAACCTTACCCTACTTATATATATAGGTGTTACTTAAGCTTATACTTTACAGGGATATATATATATATATATACACATAATGACTATCTAACCTCTTCTATGATCCGAGCCTACAGCTTAAATCCATTACAATAAAGAGTCTTTTTCTTAATAGTATAGTATTAAGAAAAAGACTAGACTTTAATTAGCTAAAAAAAGTAAGGGCTTTTTCTAGCTAATTAATAGCTTAGTAAGTAAGAATTAAAGTAGGTTTAGTCCCCTTACTTATTTAAACTTACTAAGTAATATAAATTAGCTACTTCTATACTATAAATAGGTAATATACCCCCTAGCTCTTTAGGTATAAAGCTAGTTATAGCTATAATTACTAAGGATTAATAGGTATTATAAAGCAGAAAAATAAGGCAAAAAAGTAAAGAATTTTAGGTATAGGGTAGCAAAGGTATAATTATTAAACTAGCTTTAAATAAAAGGAAAGCAGACTTAGAATTCTTAATTCTAAGTAGTAAAAAATAATCTTATATTTAGTTAGGTTTTTTATTCTATTAAGTAACTACTAATTAGTAATATTATATAAGCAATTATATAATATAGCTAATTAGTAACTTAATAAAGGTTTTTTTATAACTAGATAAAACATTAAGAAGCAGAGGTTCTAGATATAGCTTAGCATAAAATGCATAGGCTGCTAGCGTAATACAAAAAAAAAAAAAACAAATTCTTATAAAACTTATACAGAACTAGTAATATTTAATAGTATAATTATATTAGTAATAAATTTATACTATATTATAATATAAATATATTTAATAAAGAAATAATTTACCTTACTTAGTTTTTATAAGTTATAAAATTAAATATGTATAGATTTTAGCGCTACTTACTAAGCTTACTAATAATACTTTTAATTAGTAAAAAAGATATAATTCCTTATAATAAAGTTATAAGGCTTATAATATCTTTTCTTATATTCTATGGTATTATTAAGGGTTGTGTTATAGTATACATTACTGTTTGTATAAAGTACCCTTAATGCAGATGTTCCTACTTGTTAATAACGCGGGATAGTATGAGAATGTATCCTTCTTAGTACTAAAGCATAGAAATAAAATAATTTATTAAATCATTAAATAAATTAATTACTATTCTTTATAAGTAGAGTGTATATATATATAAAATATATAATAGTATATAACGCTCTAGTCCTTGCCTAGCGCGGCATTACTGTAATCCGCGCATTAATTAACCTAGTTCCACCTATAGTGGGTTATAAGTAATTCTAAACATTTTCGCAAAAAGTTATATACTTACCTATTAATGCGTTATATAATAAAAATAATACACTCTCTTTAAAATAAAATATCTTACCTAACTATATTTAAAGTTACTTAAAAGAAAAACTAAAGTTTTTATAAAGAGAGAGAATTTATTTAATATATACTAATAGGGTAAAAATCTAATATATTACTAAATAAAAGGGTATTTTACTTAGTAGTATAATTAGTATTATATAATACTATATATATTAAATTAAAGAATAAAATTTACTATACTTTAAATAGCTATTAAAGCTTTTAAATTAAAATAAATAAATTATAATATAAATTATTAGCTTTAACTTTTTTATTTAAAATAAAGCGCTTCTTTAATAAGCTAATATAATATATAGTGTATTTATACTAATAATATAGCTTAAATCTTAAGAAATATAGTATAAGTATATACTTTAATAGCTAAAACTAACTATAAAATATATATTTTAGTAGCTAAGATTTATATTAATATATTCTTAGTAGTTAATTATATAGTAATAAAAAGTATTTTTTTAATAAGGTTTTTATTATAACTACTAATAGGTTAAAGCTAGAGTAGTATTTTATATAGCTAATATAAAATAACCTATATTTAATATACCTTTTTTAATTTATAATTATATAATAGCTAATTAGAATTAAAACTAAAGACTTAACTATAATAAAGTATAAGTAAAGCCTAATAAAAAAGGTAAAAGCTTAATATTCTAAATAGCCTTTAATGCTTATAATTACACTTTATTATATATATTATTTAAAGACCTTAATTCTCTATATAGTAGTATAACTAAATATATAATTCTTAAGAATCTATAGTTTAAACTACCTATAATTCTATAGCTTAGTAATACCTTTATATAAAATAATACTCCTATTTCTATAGGTTATTTAGTATAAAATTAGCTATATAATTAAGCTATAGAATATAGAATTAATTTAATAAAGTAGCTATTATATTTACTTAACCTTAACTCTATTAAGAACCTTTAAAAATTACTTAAATAAAAAATATATAAATATTATTCTTACCTATAGTATATAGTAAATAATATAAACCTATTTTTAAAGCTTAAAACTGCTATTATTATAGTTTAGAAGGATTTTAATAATAAGCTCTTATTAAAGCTTATTAATATAATACCTTACTATATTTCTATAGTTATTAGTATAAATAGCTAGTATATAAAATATTAATTATACTAATTAATATATAGTATATTATACTATTTAGAAATATAATTATAAATTATTTATAGCTAAATTAGCTATATAATAGTTATTTTAATATTTAGTATGTAATAAAAGGTACTTAGGTTAAATGGAAAATGTTCGGAATTACCTGGAGTTACTGTAACTAAGTATGCGCTGCGTGCAACCACTAAGGAGGTCTCCGGGTACTCCATAGTCATCTGTCACTCCAAGTAAAAGCTACATACTTCTTTTGCGCAATCCACCCTTACAAATTATTGGCCACGAGTATTACTGCTATCATCTTAACCACGTTGGTAGTTACATCAAGCTACGTTAAACTACTATTCGATCACATTCAGTCCGTTGGCTGGCCACACTGCGTCAACAGGTCGAGCCTCACGCCATCCAGGTCTATTCTGCTAATTATTTGGCATATGTCTCGCTTGTTTTCAACATGATGCCACGGCATCAGAGCAATGGGTACTCAAACGGGTATCCGCGAGTGAACACCTTCGAAATATCACCACATAGGTAATATATCTAATAGATTGATTTTGACGGAGTTTCCGAAGTTCTAATATCTGCAATCCTTAGATTTCAGCCTCGATCTTCAACACATGGAAATCGCAGGCAAAGAAAGCTCGTGATTCGACTTGGAATTTTCGCGCTGCTCTTATTTACTTTTGGCTTATGGGCGCACCCATCGTCTCGAATTTTGTCCATTGCATCGCTAGGACTCTTTTCTTCCACTGCCGAATTTGAATTTGAAACCGTACGATATTACGACTTGAGCAATGTTCAAGGAACTGCCCGAGGCTGGGAACGTGAAGAGCGCATACTACTTTGCGTTCCTCTCCGCGATGCAGAGTCGCATCTACCCATGTTCTTTTCACATTTGCGGAACCTGACCTACCCACATCATTTGATCGATCTCGCCTTTCTGGTCTCGGATTCCAAGGACCGAACCTTACAAGTTTTGACTGACAACCTAGAACAAATTCAAGCAGATTCCGACCTCAAGCAATCATATGGCGAAGTTTCTATAATTGAAAAGGATTTTGGTCAAAAAGTCAACCAAGATGTTGAAAGTCGACACGGATTTGCTGCGCAAGCCAGTCGCCGAAAACTCATGGCTCAAGCGCGAAATTGGCTCCTCAGTGCGGCGTTGCGGCCCTACCATTCCTGGGTTTACTGGCGTGATGTAGATGTTGAAACTGCCCCATTTACGATACTGGAGGACTTGATGCGCCACAACAAAGACGTGATTGTCCCCAGTAAGTTGTGTCAACTGGCATTACTTTGATGCCCTGCGATCTGGACTAATTTACTCGCTGCAGATGTTTGGCGACCACTACCTGATTGGCTTGGTGGGGAGCAGCCTTACGATTTGAACTCCTGGCAAGAATCGGAGACTGCCTTGGCTTTGGCAGACACGCTAGATGAAGACGCGGTCATCGTCGAAGGATACGCGGAATATGCCACATGGCGGCCTCATCTAGCATACCTACGTGACCCTTACGGCGATCCTGACATGGAAATGGAGATTGATGGCGTAGGCGGCGTCAGTATTCTAGCCAAGGCCAAAGTTTTTCGAACTGGCGTTCACTTTCCAGCATTTAGCTTTCAAAAGCATGCCGAGACAGAAGGCTTCGGGAAGGTTCGTCCACGCTCCCAACCCCAAATGACCCAAATGATCGAAACCGTCGCTGAACTGATTGAGGTAGATGGCCAAACGAATGCAATATTCGGTAGTCGGCCTGCCGCACTACGTTATCTGGCATCTCTATGAACCTAGTGTCGACGACATTCGGCATATGGAGGTAAGTTGTCCCATTTTGGACAGTCTGTCATGTATTCTGATTAGGAGTAGGAGATGGAGCAGGAGCGTATTGCCCATGAGAAAGAGGAACAGGAGAAGAAGATGAAAGAACAAAAAATGAAGGAGGAGTTTAGTGATGCCAGCAGTCAATGGGAGATGGACAAGCAAAAGATTCTTGAAAAGCAAGAACAGCATTGACACCAAGCAGTCGGCATTGGGAACCGGCGATTGTTGTAGTGTAGGAATCCCGATAGTTTGTACAGTGAGATGAAGATAGTTTCTGACCTCTAGGATGTACCAAGAAATTCTTTTCTAGTTTACCTAGTAATTTACTTATTTAGCTAAGGAGGAAAAAAGAGGTGTTAGGGGAAAAAATTAGTATTTAGTTTATTAGCTATTTATAGCTAATAACTATATTGGTTGAATAAAGTATAGTATTTCTTAACTTTTAAAGGAATTTAAAGTTTAATTCTATATAGAGTATTTATTTTACTAGTTTATATTAAGTTTCTAACCATCGCGGTACTGAGATTAGGAAGAGGGGCAGTTACAAATAAATTAATAGGACTAAGGAAAGAGGAGAACAGAGGGAAAAGGGTAGAGGGCTGCACTTATAGGGGGAAGGTCCTACTTATAGTTTTAGGAACCCCCCCTAGCGCTAATAACGCTAATGCCCTGCTTTTTCTAGCGTATAGAATTTAGAGAAACGTTTTAAGAACTATAGTAGTCTTTTATATAAAATAGCATTAGCACTAATATAGTACCTAAAAAATAATACCTTAGTAGTTTTATTACAGAACATAGCAACCTAATCTTATACTATTATGTTAAAAGGTCTCTATAACTTTAGTTAGAAGTTATAGTTATATAAGCTCTTATAAGGCATTCCAGCACATAATAGGCGCTAGGGATACGCTTAATAAGCTCGCTTTTATGCTAGCTTAATTAGGTAGCCTTTTATTTTAATATACTAATTTAAAGAGAATTCTTTTAAGCTAAGTAGTTTATAAAGAGTTAGTAAGGAATTTATATACTTTATAATATTAATCTAGGTTTATTAAGCCTAAATTAGTCTAGTGTACTAGGCCTAACTTACTTATCTTATAGCTAGCTCTATAGAGACCTCTGCTATATATATATATATATATATATAATAGCTTATATAGTTAGACATTAAACACACGTAATTGCTCCTACTTATTATAGAATATAGCAACCTAATCTTATACTATTGGGTAAAAAGGTCTCTATAACCTTAGTTAGAGGTTGTAGTTATATAAGCCCTTATAAGTCATTCTAGCACGTAATAAGTTTATACTTTTATACTACTTTATATTATAGTTAACTACCTGACACTTTCTATAGCATTCCACACATTTCCTAGCGACGCTAGCCACTGGTCTAGCTAGTAAAGCACTACCTACCCTATACTCTATCTATGTAGGCTACCCTTTAGCTAATAATAATAAAAATAATACTATTAAGAAACTATATTAAACTATAACCCAGACTATATAGTTTCTTACCTTTATTACCTTTAAATACTTTTACTGTTTTATTTAGTATGCTAGAGAGAAGCTATATAATAGATTTAAGCTATAGGCTTAGATTATAAAGAGAAGTAAGTAGTTACTAGTTATATATATATTCCTTTTAAAGTATAGGCCTAAGTAATACCTATATATATTTAGTAAAGTAAGGTTATATATATATATATAACTATAGTTTCTTTCCTTTTTAAGAACAATAATATTACTATTAACGCTAGATAGCAGTTGCCTCTAGGCTAGTCTATAATAACTTATTATTTTAAGGTAGTATTAAAGTAGTAAATAACTAAGGGTATATTAAATATATTGCCTTTACTTAGAACTATTATTTATTAGCTATAGTATATAGTTTAAATTATATTAAGTATACTTTTATATAGTTAAAGTATTGCTTTTAAGTTACCTTTAGTATAGTAAAGTATAACTACTTATTGCCTTTATACTAACTAATAAAGTAATAGCTATAATATAATATTATAATATAATATATAGCTATATAGCTAAATTTAAAGTATTATTATTATTAAATTACGCTAGTTAGGGCTAGGCCCTAATTTCTAGAACCTCTTCTATTTAATCTATATAGAAAAAACCCTAGTATAAAGAGAAAAACTTATATAGTAACTTTAATACTACTAAGCTAAATTTATAGTAATTCTAGGGTTATTTTATAGTATATATAAATAGTATACTATTATTAGGTAAAGCTTATAATAATTATAATAAAGTATATAAATATATAAAAAAAGTTAGAGATATTATAGTATTAGTTTAAATTTAGTTAATTTAAACTTAATATTAAAAAAAATTAAATTTTATTAATATTAAAAAAATAAAATTCTTTATTAAAAGTAAAAAAAAAAATTTTTAAAGAGTAAAGAGTATTATATTAATTTAATAAGTAGCCTTTATATACTAAAGGTAATTATTAATAATAATATTATTAATTTTATAATAGCTTTACTTTTATATTAATTAGAAAAATTAGAGTTTATTTTATAATTACTATAATAGTAATTAGAGTTTATATTACTAATAATATAAGTTATATTAATTTATATTAATTAGTTATATTAAATATATTTTTTAAGTATATATTAAAATAGTAAATTAGGAATTAAAAAGGGGTTTCTTTTTTTATTATATAAAGGCCTTTTTCCCTTCTCTTTAGCCTTTTATTTTTCCTTATATATTATAAAAATTATAAGTAATTTCCTTCTTATTATATTTATAGTGCTATTAGTATTAATATTATTTATTATAGGTTTATAGTAGTTTTATTTATAGGTTCTAACTTATAATAAATAATAATATAAAAATCTTTAACTTTATAGCTTAATATAAATATATTTGCTTTTTTACTTTAGTTTTATCTTTAACCTAGCCTTAGCTTAAAAAGCTTAAAAAGTATTTTTATAGTTTATACTTTATAAAAAGTAAAAATATTAGCTAATAGTATTATAATTAATAAAGTAAGTACTTATTTTAAAGTTAAGCTATACTTAGTATTAATTTATAAAAGATTTTAATATAATATATTTTAAATATACCTTAAGGCCTGCAGTTAGCCACTCGCTAGGGTCCTTACTGCCCTTCTTAATGTATGCTACTAAACTAGTTACTACCTAGCACTATTCTATAAAGCAAAGGTTATAGTACTATAAAAGCTAGGAAAATCTCTTAAGAAGTGAAAATAAGCTAGGGTATAGCACTCTATCTCTCTCTTTAGTATTATTAATAAGGTACTTAAAGTAGTAATAGTAGTATAAATTATATATACTATTAAAAATAATAATGCTTTTTTAAATATATAAATAAGTAATAAAGAAAACTAGTTAATAAAAATAGCTTTTAATATTCTTATTAAAGCTATATATATAGTATAGTATTATAATAATATTATATTATTA
>SRPT01000248.1:0-37202 GCA_018360205.1 Claviceps digitariae
AAAAAAAAAAAAAAAAAAAAAAAAGCAAAAAGAAAAAAAGAAGAAGAAGAGAAAGAAAGGCTAAAAGATACGATCCATATAAGAAACAAGACCCGCAAATAGAACGCTTTTGCAGAGCTGAACAAAAATAAAATTATTATAATTAGGAATGATATGATTTTGATTCTTAATAAATACCTAGTTTCTCCAACGATCCCGCGTCCTCTCCTTCTACAGAACCATCCTCCGTGGCACCAAAATCATTCGCGACCCGCAAACCCGCTCCGAAACGCGACGCTTCGTACGAGATGAATTCGAGAGGCGCAGACACGTTACGGATTTGGTGAGCATGGTTTTTTCTTTGCGGTCCCTTTTAGTCCATGTCGATTAACCAAAAAAAAAAAAAAAAAAAATCTCTTACCTGCCAAGTCAAAGAGAAGAGGGGGAAAACAAAGACGGAAAGAAAGAATCAAAAGTACGGCTAACATGTTTGTAGAGTCACATTCGCTATCTTTTATCAACTGGCAAGACGGAGTGGGAGAGCATGGAGAGGAACATAGCGGGCATGTAGTACACACGAAATTGTAGTTGTATGCCTATAATAAGCAGATACAATAGAAGAAAAGAAACGTAAAGGAGAAGAAAGGAACGAAGAAGCCCGTTTTGCGAGTTTCGTCCCCGTGGTGCGGCGACAACAATGATTTTTTTTTTGGGGGGGGGGAGGAAGAAGAACAAAACACCCTACACAAATGCCCTATTATCGTACAATGCCGTTTGTCGTTTGTCGTCCGTCGTCCGTGATACAAATCCATGCCTCGCTACCCAAACCTTCCCCTCTCTCTTTCTCTTTCTCTGTCTCCTCCTCTCTGTGTGTGCATGTGTGTGTGTGTATGCGCGCGCGCGTGTATATTCGTCCTCCCATCAACCTCCCAACTTAAACTCCCCCAACTAGCTCTGTCGCTGCTTATGTCGCGGGTTCGCCTTGCAAATCACATACAAGTACCCATTATGTCTCTTTCCCGCCTTCCGTCGAACAACCTATCGTACTCGAAAAAATAATCTGCCGTCAGCACGACTGGACCTTGAGGAGCGCACAACGGATTTTGTTCCCCTCCCCGCCGTCGCCGTCGCCGCCACAGCCAAGGCTAAAGCCTCTTACCTTGCAGTGCTCGCATCGCTTCTTTACGGCGCTGTGGACCTTCATGCCCCGTGTTTGCTGCTGCAACAGGCCTGCGCCGGTGATCTGACTTGTTGTTGTCGTCGTCCAGGCATGGCTGATGATTGAAAGTGGAGAGCTTGGCGCTGGTGCTGTGCGAAGGGCCCTCCCGGCGAGGACTCCCATAAAGGAACTGGAAGCGATTGTTCTCGCTGGCACGGCAAGAGTGCGCAGAAAGGAGGCCATGGCTTCGTGGTTATGGTTCCTTTTCTTCTTCCTCTTAAGGTCCAGGAAGCGTGGAGCTGTGCTCTGTACGGCCCTGGAGTGCTTTGGGACGATATCTTTAAGTCACGTGATGCGAATGCAATGTCGATTCGCTTCAATTCAGCCAAGCAAAATTAGATCTAGGCAGTCGCGGAACTCGTGTGCCGCGCGCTGATGTACTAAGCTAATCGTTGTATCTGATGTGATCCTTATTTGCACCTGTGCTCGCTCATTCAAAGGAACCGCAACGAAAAATCAAGAAAAAAAAAACCCATAAAAAAAGCAAACTTTTTTCGCCAGAAGTGCTTCTCCAACCGAATGTTCTTCCCCCAGACCTCGACTCACTCAGTTGTATCCCGACCAACCCTTGCAAGCTAATCCCGTAAACATCAAGGCCGCGGCTTGAAAGTCATGGCTCGGGACTCCATCTGCAGCCAGCTTGCAAGGTTGCAGCTCTTCGATGTGGTCGGGCATACCACCATCCAATCTCGCTCCCAGGACGCCCTTGTCGCCCTCTTTACGAATGCTGTCCTGTTGGACTTTTCTGATTGACCTGCTGTACATATCCAAATTGTTACATTTGTTGTAGACATGACCCCATCTTTTAAAGCTCCCTGGTCCCTCCAAGAGCTCTGAAAGACTGGGTAGATTTTGCAGAGAATCAAGGTGACCCTTGTTATCTCGCACAAAGTCCTTCGTGAATTGAGGGCAGTACATCTCCCCTTCACTGTCCAAAAGAATCCTATTCACCCCGGGTCGAACCGACTTCGTGGAGTGAAGATTAAGGATATTTCTCACAGATGGCGGTAATGGTGCATCTGAGTTGAACTCGGATCCGTTCCAATCAGGGAATAAAGTGTCTAGAATCTGCTTCTTTTGTGCCTTCAGGTGGTCATCTTCGCCATCCAGCCATCGCTGAAGGGTGCATCCTGCGCATCGTCTCCGATGAGGATGCGGCACTTGGCGAGCAAAAAATGTGAAGAACTCCTGCAATGTTTCGTACCCGCACGACGAACAGAACACCATGTGCTTCCCCATAATTTTCGAGTAGTAATTTGGCCAGTCCTGGTCCATGTGTCTCTCCAAACCAAGTCGGACTGGTTTCAGAAGATCGTATAGAACCTTCTTTCGCGCCTTTTCATTTTTGACTTCCATGTATCGGTACATGGCGTCTAAAAACGTGGGAACCGCAAGCGGGTAGTTGGGAATTTGATTCAGATACTTGCAGAAGGCCTTGTCGTGGTCAAACAAAAGACCCAACTTCATCCTCTTTGCCTTCATAAAGGCTTTCATGATGATGTTGAAAAATCCCCGTTGGGCAACATCTAGATTCAGTGGTCCCCAGGTCAGACCATACGTAGCTGTGGCATCGCTCGCAAATGGGGTCCCCTTGTTGTAATGGGGATAGAAGTCTAAGCCTGTGACTTCTGGCAATCCTTTTTTTCGACGTTCGTAATTGACCTCGTAAATGAGGTCAATCAGACAAATTACATCGCCGAAATGGATCAGCGGACATTCGTAAATGCCCACCATGCGAACGTTCGGACAGGCTCGGAGTATAACGGCAACCATGCGACGATCCAGATAAGGTATTTTCTGGAGATGCAGCACCCTGAATGAGTTTCGCTGCTTCAAAATTTGGGACACTGGCAGAACGTGTCAGTAATGCCTCCATGCCTCTATTTCAGTAGATGAATGGAGGAATTGGATTGACTTACAAAGTCCCTTGAGTCGAGACACGGAAAAGATTGCTGGCGGATCAAACAAACGGCAATGGGGACCGGACACAAACTGACTCGCGCCCCAGATTGTCGTCACATCTTGAATGCCTCTGATAACGTGGATGATTTCCCCAGCCAACAGATCCACAGGCAAAATTTCCTTGACGTCCTGCTTTCCTTGTTTCCTCTTGCGGCGATGAGCTGCCTTGCCTTTTATGCGACCATGAACAAGATGGATCGAAAGATAGATTTCTCTTTCAAGCTTCATGGCCTCAGCACACCAGCCGGACATGGATTTTGAGGGATGTAGCCCGTATGGATCTAAATCGTAGGCCTGCTTCATCTCGCCCACTGTGCACTCAGGAGTTACAGCCAGAAGTACGCCTGAATTGCCGTTGGTCCTGAAACTTGAGGCGTTCATGTCCCAGATTTGCTACAGTTCACGGTTAGTTCATGTGTCCGACGTGGCAAGGAAAGTCCCAACTTACAACGCTGTTTGACATTGCCAGCCACGAAGCAGACGAAGTAATGGCAACGTTCAGAGCCGTACCTATGCCCTCAGCGAAAATAGCATTCGCAACCTCGCCTCCAATATCCACTGCATTCAGGAGCTTGGCCAACGAGTTAATTCCGCCGGTATCTTGCGCTCCCTTCTTTGAGTTGGCATATTCAGTTTCGTTGCGAAAGAGGAGCGTCGCCTATTTATTTTACTCGGTGAGCATGGGACGTTGTCAAGTGTACATGGAAAGACAGGGAATGAGCCACTTACAGTTGTCAGGTATCTGAAAGGGGCTTGATTTTTGAATTCGGATTTCAAAGGTTTCTTGATGATGTGGTTGTATCTTGCCAACCATTCACGCTCAATCTCTTCTGGTCTTTTGAATGTCACGGCACTGTGGAAACCATTCTTGATTAAAGCTCGCTGAGATGCGACCATGTCGTACTTCTCTCGTGTCGCTTCTGCCTCGGAGGGCTTGTTCTTGTTGCGGGGTTTCTGAGGCATTTTTTCTTTTTAATTTTCGTTTGTTTTCTCTTTTTTTTTTTGTATCTCGATGTCGACAGACAAGTCAAGGGCGAATGAGCTAGTAAACCTGCATGTTAGAGGCTTTCTTGGCCTTTATATTCTTGCGGAGGGGGTGGATGAAGAGGAAATAAAGTTCATGATTAAACTCAGCGCGCACCTGCGCACATGAGTTGATCAGAATAAAAGCGATCTTCAAAGGTGAGTATAAAAGTTTGATGAAGCTTTAAAAGCCTAGCGTCAAAGCATCAAGAGACTTGCGAGAGATGTTTGCAACGGAAGGAGCCCCAGGCAGTCGATGCTTCACGGCAAGAAGGCAAGCGCAAAGAGCAGAAGAGACAAGATAGAACGAAAGAATGAGAAAAGACCTTTTCCGCCAATAAACCTACTTTTTGTATATCCTCAAGATGGTTACATGAGAAACGTGTATTGTCTTGATGAGGCTGTCATGGTGAAGACGAGGTTGCGCAAGAGTCAAGGAATAGACAGTTCTTACAGCGCATGAGTAAATCTCACCAAAGTTTAGAAAAGTAAGGATCGAAGTTTTTTCATGCTAGAGAACAGACAAAGTTTGTTCAGACAAGATAGCAGAAGAGAAGAAAAGACACAAGGCAGCCTAGGAGGCGCTAGGCGTGCGACCAAGAGGCGTTAAATAAAGGCAAACAGACTAGAGAGAAGATCAGTCATAGAAACAACCATACGGCTTGTCTCAAATTTTGGCCGATGTTCGAATCAAAAGCATGTAATGCGTGGGAGTGCTACTCTTTTCTTCGGAAACAATATGTGATGCTTGGGACGTACTGAGGACTTGGATCAATGAACTTCTCTAGCTGTTTTCTTTTCTTACAAGCCCAGCCAGGTGGAGGGGATGGATGAGATGGGATGATGACGTGTCTTTTGAGGTCATATCATGCCTGATTGAAGAAGTTAATTTCTTCTCGCATAATGGTTGGCCTATCAGGCTTACTACTCCAAATACACTCGAGATAGAGCGAAACGGACAAGGGAGAAATATCCTCGAAGCCGGGTACTGGACTCCAGCTAACACTACCAAACTTCCTTCCTCCTTCGTATCTAGGTGATTTTGCACAGGAACTCAGACACTTGTTCGCAAAGAAAGAAAACGAACGAAAGAGTCGGGGAGAGTGGGAGTGTCTGGTGTCTGGAGTCGCCGCGAACCATGTCGAGGCCGTGAGGGCAGGAGCTTTCAGGAGCTGACTCCTGCCAAACCTGTGACGCAGTGACGTAATTTTGAATTCTCTCGGGCCCAGCACGTGGCAACACTGCCACCGAGCACTTGGCCCTGGTTTCTTCTTTCTCTTTTCTCACTTGAAGCTCACTTTTCGCTGCTGCCTAGCTGCTGCCTAGGAGCTACCTCTCTTACTTCACCAGGACTCGTCAACGGGCACTCGTAAGCCGTGAGCTTCAAAATATGAAATCATGGCTGGCAAAGAGTGGTTTTCCCTACATGGTCGATTTAGCTTTGTCCGTGCCTGTGCATATGACAAAGTATTGGTGCGATTCACGCTTGAAGCCGCAAAGCTGACCCTTCACGCAGGCAATGTACTCGTCAACCAAACTATCTCTATAGATGGCCGGGAACGAGCTCGATGATGGCCATCTTGGAGGACATGTGTACCTCTTCCGACGTTGCTTCGTCGGTATATCAACTGTACGCTTCGTTGTGGACGCGTCGAGCGAAGCAGGGGCTTCCGCAGCGCGCGTAAACTCGGCAGCCCCTTCGAGCTTCTGGATTCCACACTCGAAATTTTGCAATGTACAAAGCAAGGAACATCCCGCTCGGCGGGAGCGATTGTGGCGCTTGCGGTCCGTCAACCCGACTACTTTATCGGCATCCGAATATCACACGCAACATTCAGTCGCAAAGAGGCCAGGCGACTTTGGGCCATGTCCATATCTGGGGAAGCCAACTTGAGTTTGCCCACCGAGTCCACGATGAGTGGGACGTCCGACGTGGGGCCACGATTCTGAAAATGTGTTCGTTCCTGTGACACGTCAAGCTGCACGAAGTACAAACGGTGGGTCGTGGGTAGTTCCGAAACTTTCGAATGTTTGCACCTCAAAGTCTGGCATCAAAATGGTCGGAACTACTGAACTCACTGCACACCGTGTGAGTGAGTCACCAAATAGCGGCTTGTGAGTCATCATGTTGCGCCAAAAAGTGTGCGAATCTGGGCTACCATTGGAACTTTTTTTTGGCCCCTTCACATGATCATGCCATGCAGGGTAGAAGTTGGACACCACGAGCGTCTGCGACCAGACCAGTATTCAAGACTCTACGTGCTCATAGGGTTTCAAGATGGCCTCCCTTGCTACACACCCCTTGCGCATTCACTAGCTTCGGCATATCAATTTGACAGTAGCAGTGGGATGATGTAAAGCTCATGCTTGAATAAAAAACGAAAACTTTTCACTCTCGAAGCATGGGTCTGGATGGCAGGAGGCTCTTTTCCTCTCGTGGTCACGATGATAACCGATACTTCTCAGAACACACATGGCTATTACTGCGTCGGACGACATATCACCAGTGACCTTTCTTTGTCTTGGCGATATCGAGACACGGCGGATCATTTCTTCCCAGCCAGAGTTGCACTGTTTGCAATATGAGATTGGTTGCACGGATAATTAGCATATTTTCATGGTGCAGTGACGAGCGATGGATAATTAGAGGATACGATCAAAGTAGGGGCCCCTCCCCCCGAACAAAATTCTCCCTCCGGTGATGTGTGATGTCAGGTGCTGCGAGGCTGACACGAAAGACGAAAAAAAAAAAAGGTCAGTACATTTATGTACACTCGAGTATTGTCGACCGCAAGTCAAGCAGTATCAAAGAATAGAAGCTTGTACGCTGAATATAAGGAGACAATGCATCCTCGGCTTCTCAACGAGGGCATTCGTTGTTAGTGGCAAATGCGAAATGGCATGCGTGTCCGTTGTCTCGGAGAGAAAACTGATGAAGCTGTCTAGACGCCGCCCACTGTGTCCGAGGCATGAGCTCGAGGAAGAGATGATATTTGTGGCACTCGGCCGTTGTTTCATACGAAAAACGTAGAGTCACATGGCTCAGGGCTATGTTGCGGCCGATTGTTTTTTTTTTCCTCTCCCGCTGTTTTGGGAGGATGGCAACGAGAGTTGCCGCAAAAGTGACTTTTGCCAAAGACTGACTCGGAGCCGACATCGACAAAAGCGCTAGAGCATTATCGCGTCCGAGCCATGGAACAGCCAGAAGGGACACAACGTCATCTGGGGGAGGGGATTCCATAACCGGACCTGTCAATTAGACTCTGGGCTCTCCACATTGATGCATCCGCGAGGACAATGGTGTAACCGCATGCCAGATATTGTCAATTGATGAGGGCGATGACGAATTTGTCGCCTGAAACGTCAACTCATGCTAGAAAGGAAGAACTCATGACGGCGCCTAACTGACACTGGTCGGAGACGGGCTCTGGGTTTGTTCAGAGTTTATTATTATATGTGCGGCTGGGACGAGAGCTGCAGCCCGTCGTCGACCCATGATCCTCCCCCCCGAGCGACTGGAGCGACATTGGCCGTCCGGTCGAGTGGTTTGTTGCGAGTACGATAATTGGCTAAAAGACGCAAAACATGGCTGCATAAATCGCATGGCAGCCAGAGGAAAAGGAAGCCCTTTGGTGGATACCAGACAGCCACCACCATCTCGTGTTTGCAGGTAGGCACTTATGCGCAGGTGAGCGGGCGGGCGGGCGTGCAGAAATGTGTGCAGGTGGGTGTGCAGGTGCAAATGCAGGTGTGGATATGACGTTCCCGCCCTAGCATGACCCATGACGGAGTTTGATTAGGAATTAGGGCAACATTCAACATTTGGTGGCCGCGCAACAATGGAGTGGAACGACTGGAGGCAAACCGCACGGTAATGCGCAGGCAGAAATGGCGCTGAAGACCGGTACGGTACCTGCTTTGGTGACGTGCGATGCCGAGTTGGTCGCCAGGTACCCAGGTACCTAGCTGCGCCTGCTGCCATGGCCAACGGGTTGCTCCGAGGCTCCCTTGGACAACCTCCAGGTACTAGGTGGGTAGATGAGTCTCTAAAGTAAGTACTTGCTTACTTAAGTAGGTAGGTACTTAGGTAGGTATGCAAATTCAATTCTGGGTTATTGGTGTCATCCAGAGCCATCCCGAGCCAGTCAGTGGACAATTTTCTGCAGATGGTTGCCGTAACATGAGACCACAGACCCTTGCGCCGCTAGACTCGAAGGGACGTCCACCACCGTCTCTGGACAAAATTGGTGGTCAGTCACTGGCAACTGGTCAACGTATAATATGCGCATGCAAATCTTGTACCATGTATGGACAGTTCTGTCTGCATCTCGCATCTCGCACCCTGCACCCTGCACCCTGCGCCCTGCACCTTGGATGAAAACCTGTGCTGGTTTCTCATTGGCTTCTCCCTCCATCATGACAGCTAGGCCGAAACAGAGACTGCGCTGCAACGCGCTGCACTGCACTGCACTGCACGGCACGTGTCTAGTCCTAGGTGTATGGGAGTGAGCATTGTACATTTGTACATGCAATGTACCATCTCCTGATAGAAGGACGTGTGTGATGGTGTCTGGTGTCACAATGGCCCGCAATTCGGCCCCACTTGTGCTTCGCTAACGTTAATGCAGCACGGGCCAGGGCCACGGGACCCCTGGCAAAATGCTGCAACATGCAATCTCAAGATTCTGGGCCCCACAGCATATCTGTTTTTTCTTTCTTTCTTTCTCTTTTCTTGATGCTAAATGGAACATCGAGATTGATTCTACTGACCATGTATGCAGGATCGTACTCATCAGTCCGCGTGAGTTTTTCTAGGCGATTTCGAATTCGCAGAGTATTACTCTTTTTTTTTTTTTTTTTTTTTTTTTTTTTTTTTTTTTTTTTTTTTTTCAACTTTTTTTCTTTTCTTCTCGTTTCGGTGTGAACGAGATCCAACAGACTCGACATGGGCATGGCGCGTATTGCGGCTACTCTCCAGCACGTTGGCTAGCTATTAGCACATTATAGGTTGGAAACAGACAGCATGTACATCATCATATGCTAGTATAGGCGGGAGCTCTGTAATTATGCATGCGTGGCGCGGGGTCAAAACTTCATTCTCCCCTGGGCAGCCATCGTTTTGAACGGGACAATGTTTATATTTGTATTAACATTGCGGGCGGGGGTTAAGCGAGATCTGTTGGTTATCGGAGGTTGATCAAATGGCGGCTGGGCAGCATTAGGAGTGAGGTCCCAGCAGTGGTTAATTGTTCATTTTCTGCCCCAGTCAGACGCCGCCCTAGCCTCGTGGGCTTCATTAAGCTAGGCATCGACGGCGGGCTCGCTGGTAAAAGGGGGGCAGCGCGCGGAGGAGGAAAGGGGGAGGGAGTGGAGAGGTTTGCGAGGGAGAGCGCAGGGAGCATTAGGAAGACGACGAGGATGAAGACGAGGACGCGGACAAAGACGAGGACGAGAAGATTGGAAGAAGCACCAGGACTGGGACGTTCAATGTTGGAGAAGAAACTCGGAAAGTGGTGGCAGGGCAGCTCCTGCTAGCATGATTGATGGGTCATGATGGCAGACAAGACGGGCGAATCAGTGCCGTGGCCGGCGTAAACACACGGTGTCAAGCCAGTGCGAGCAGAGTGCAGGAGCCGCCAGTGCAGGAACCAGCGCAGGAGCCAGTGTGGATCAGCGGCAGCCCTCGACCCTTGAGAGCCCCGCCTGTTTAATATCAGGCACAGGCACCAGAACTAGAGCAACGCGGCAGCGGCCCAGCGCGCCCAGCACTGGGAGCCTCCGGGCCTGCCTGTGCGCTGTCGAAAGTGGTCTTCGCTGCTGGCAGACTGGCACGGCGCACAGGACACCCGTGCGTGCGCTCCGTCTTGGCTGGACTGGGCTGGACTGGTCTGGTGGCCGAATCCCACGCCATCACACACGCTGTCCCTCGTCCCGGTCGGTCGTCCCAGTCGGTTGTCCCAGGTCTGTCCCAGCCGGTTTATTCACCCACCCCTCGCCCAGGCAAAAACAAAAACAAGTCTGGCCTGCGCGCCCCCCCCCCCCCTGACCACCGCCTACCCCCAAGTCCACGCCCCCCCCTTTCTCCTGGCTGGCTGGCTTCTCAACGTCCTTTCTGCTGCGTGGCAAGCAAATAAGTACCCCAACCCGTCCGGTGTCCTGTGTAAATTTTTCTTCATCTCCTCCTTCCTTCTCCCACCACATTTTTGTGCTTCACACTCCTGCTCCCATCCGGATTCCTTTTCTTTTTCCTTCTATATACCATCGTCTTTTGTTTGTTGTGATACCCATCTACTTGATACCCCTTTTTTTATCATTCACAATGGCCGAGATCCAGAAGCCCGTTGAGCTCCCCCAGGAGGACGCTGCTCCCGCCGCTGTTGAGGCTGCCACTACCGAGGCTGTCGCGGCCCCAGCTGCCGTCGAGGACAACACTACCACCGAGGAGGCCCAGGCCGTCGAGGGCGCAGAGGCCAAAACCGAGGACAAGCCCGCTGAGGAGATTAAGCCCGTCGAAGAAGGACACTTGGCCCACAAGGCGCAGGGTGCTAGCTTCCCCAAGTAAGTAAATTCATCGTATAACACCGTCGTCATAACGATTCTTGACGCGACTTGACCGTTTTAAGATCCATGGGAATTGGAATTAACAGCCATGTGACAGGAACTTGATCCCTACCAAGGAGTTCTTCTTCTTCGGAACCGAACCTGTCGAGCCCAAGGCCCTTTCTGCCTATCTGCGAGGCGAGAAGAACACTGAGCATGCCCACCACAACATTTCATGGGCATCCCACACCGGCAACGGTCTGCTCTTCATTGGTGACAAGACTGCTCCTTCAAATGTCATCAACCTGGTAAGCGACGCAAACACCTGTAAGCCACGGGCGCGCACACACAATCGAGACTGACATCCTCCCCCTCTCTACAGGCCGATACCACTGAGCCCGAGACCGACGGTGCCAACAAGTTCAACTTCACTCACAAGGGCGCTAAGCACAGCTTCAAGGCCGCCACCACCGCCGAGCGTGACAGCTGGGTTGCGCAGTTGAAGACCAAGATTGCTGAGGCCAAGGAGATTGCCCCCACTGTCACCGAGACTGAGGCCTACAAGAATGCTCTCGAGAGCCTGAAGCCCGCTGTCAAGGAGGAGGCGCCCGTTGAGGAAGCCAAGCCCGAGGATGCACCCAAGACTGAGGAGGCCGCTGCCACAGAGGGCGATGCCGCTGCTACTGAGGACAAGACTGCCGAGGAGCCTAAGCGACGCTCTGTTAGCCGAAAGCGTGCTTCACTCTTCGGCTTCGGCCGAAAGGAATCTTCCAAGAAGGAGGAGGCCCCTGCCGCCGCCGAGGTTGACGCCGTCGTTCCTGCTGCTGAGCCGGCTACCGAGGCCGTCAAGGCTGAGGAGACTGCGGCCGCTGAGGGTGAAGCCGCTGCTACCGAGGAGAAGGCTGCCGAAGAGGAGAAGGTCGAGACTCCCAAGCCCGCTACCTCAAAGCGCAACAGCTTCTTCGGCAACGTCTTCGCCAAGAAGGAAAAGAAGGTGGCTGATGTCAAGCCTACCGAGGAGGTTGCCAATGAGGGCGAGACTGCCACTGATGCCGCTGCCCCCGTTATCCCCCCTGTCGAGTCGACCACTCCTATCGATGCCGAGGAAGTGAACGCCGCTGCTGAGACCACTGAGGCCGCTGCTGAGCCCGCTGCTAAGAAGGACGTCAAGGAGAAGCGCAAGTCTTCGCTTCCTTTCGCTTTCGGTCGCCGTGAGAAGTCTCCTTCTCCTGCCGAGGGTGAGGAGAAGCAGAGCCCCTTCTCCAAGCTCCGTGCCACTATCAAGAGCAAGACCGGCGGCAAGGCCGAGGAGAAGCCCGCCGAGCCGGCTGCCAAGACCGAGGAGACTGATGCTCCCGCCATCGTTGAGGAGCCAGCTGCCGTTGAGACTGCTGAGGCTGCCGAGACTGAGGCTGAGAACAAGGCCGAGAACGTCGCCGCTGCCACCCCTACCGTCACTGCTGCTGCCTAGAGGGTCGATGACGCTCGTGACGTGTACGACTTGAAAGAAACCCTGAAAAAGCAAACAAAATGACCATCCACACACTATTTCCATCTTTATGAAGAGAGCCGGGCATGGAAGGAAGGTTTCTGCATTTCTTCGCAAGATACCAAAGATACCCTATCAAAGGTTGCTTTCATTGATACCACTTTCCATTATTGTTGTCTTGAGAAAAAATGAGCACAGTATTCCGACCAACATAATACGGTTGAGAGTAAGTGCTATGAAAAAAAGGAAAAAAAAAAACCGCAAACGACAAATACCATTGTCATGGTCAAATTCGCTAGTATACTGCATTCGTTGTTTTTGTTCGATACCCGGTGAAGGAGGAGATAGTAATACCTAATAATACAACTTTTTTATGTTGATCGAATGGAGTATCTGGAGTCTCGTTCTGGTGACGTGTATAACATAAGTCTCGCATGATGTCTATTTCATCAATGGTACACCAGACTGGCAGTTACTTATTCTACTGATGGTAGTCGACAGTCTTCTAAATCTCTCCTCAACCGGTCCGTCTCTAACTGGACAGCCCTCCTCACCAGGATGAAGCTGTATATCGAGTACGTAATTTCTACCTGGCTCGTCGCTGTTCTGGAACACATCCACTCATGGTCCAGAACGTCACAGGGCATAAACGCCAAGTGGTTTCCAAAAAATGTATGAAGAACCTCCTGAAGAGGCGTTTTGGGGGCCATCAACACTGTCAAGCGAAATGAATGTTTATACATGTATTTTTTCTTCTTTTTTCTTCTTTTTTTCTTCTTCATATATCCGGTGGCTTACTTTGGCATTAATGTTCCCTTTTTTTTTTTTTTTTTTTTTTTTTTTTTTTTTTTTTTTTTTTTTTTTTTTTTTTTTTTTTTTTTTTTTTTTTTTTTTGCCTTCTTGATACTTTTATGCTACGCTCTGAGCAAAGCAATCCACAATACAACAAGCGAGGAGCATTCCTCACCAGGTCCGCAGAAACCAATAGCTTTATTTGACCTCGCGTGCATTTGATCGCCCATCTGTGTGGCTTGTGTGTTCTTTTATTGTTTTGAGCTTCAGGACGCGGCATTGCGGATTCGGCCAATGGCTGCCTACCTAGGCCTAAGCCTAGGCATAGGCCTACCTAGGTGCCGTATCTGGCACGCACGTAGCAGCACTTTTGTATTTTGAAAAGAAATTGGAAAAATTCGTTGTGTCTTTTTTCTTTTTCTTGTCTTGTCTTGCTTTTGAAGCAGATTCTTATACGCGTATCAGAAAAAAGAAAAAAAAAACACAAATGAATGAATGAATCAGGGAATAAATAAAGGAATACATGATTGCGAAATTCTCAGGCTTTTTGCTAGGGGGGAGTGGTTGGCGTGGTTGGCAAGAGGGCGATGTGGTGTGCGTTTCGGGGGGTGTGATTGTATACATGTATGTACATATATATGTATTGTGTGTGTATTGTGTACATGATGCCTGCTGTATGCGTGAGTGTTTTATTAGATTGATGCGACGAGCATATGAATGCCTGTATGAATGACTCTATATGTAACCGCAAATAAATGGACAATAGCCCAATCAACAATGCGTCATTCACTTCCTTGTCAGAGTATACAATTCCGTGACCCTTCCATCGTATGCAGACCAGCTGGCAGGCCGGCCGTCAGGACCGTCATCATAAAGAGGAGGAATCATAGATGGATCGTACGTTGGGCGGTAGTGCGCACGAAATACGTTATTCATTTCCTCATTATACAGTGGTGCTGGGAAATAAGAAAGAGGGAGCACATCTCAAAGACCACATATATGTTTGTGTGCTCCTGATCGCCTTGATGCCGAGATGGCTGTACCTTCGTACCTCCTACACCTGTAGAACAAGTTCTTGGAGGATGCTTACTAACTTCTAATACCGATGAAAGAAATATGGGCTGGTGTGCAGGGGTAGACTTCTCGGCATCAAAGAGATGTGTGTTATATATAGATATATATGTATGTCGAGATCAACGGGCTGTACGTGGGCAATAATTGCCATGTAAGGCGGAATCGGGCACCACATCCACTTCCTGTTCCCTAGGTGAAAACGGTCTATTCAGGTATTCAAATGTATTTTCATATGTATTTTTATCTACCGTCGCCATCAAGGCCGTGTGTATCCCATCGAGGCTGAAAATCACAACCAAGCAAAGCGACCCTTGACGTGTAAAATACCTCCCGACTATGTGCTCTAGCTCAATAACGCATGGAATCCGCCCCGTTTATGTATATGCGCAAGTAGATATATATGTGACTATATGCTCTTGAGTCTATTCATTCCTAGGGTTGAGAAATAGAGAACGGATGAAAGACGACAACTCGCCTCAAAAAGGAGATTGAACTCAAAGCCATGGTACTCAGCCTTGTTGGCCAAAAATGGAAATGTCCAATCGTGCAAAAAAAAAAAAAATGTACTCGTGCAGATACGAGTTTTGTTGGTGTAAATGTCATATACAATCATGAAAATAGAAGCTGCAATAGTGCATAAATAGTTTGTCCGCAGGCTGGACAAGTAGTCGGTAGTTATGAGTTTCGGTAATTCGTTTGCTCAATCAAATGTCAAGCAAGCCATGGTAGTACAACTAAATGATTGACTGGTTTAATCGGGTTTTGGACAAAGAAAAGGCGTGATGTCACCTTGGAACTTTCGTGAGAGCGAATATAGGGCGCACAAGGAAAGACCAAAGACAATGGCGTCTCCGGGTATTTATCAACTGATAGAACAGAAAGGGCAACAAAATCTGGATGTTATGCTTGAGTCCTGATGGTAAGGCCCTCATACTTGGTGACAAGCTCTTCAATTTTGGGGAGAAGCTCCGCGACGCGGAAAGGTTTCGATATGACGTCGTCCTGGGTGGCCTGGGTTAGCAAAGAAATGATAACAATAATCATATGTTTCTTTTATTCAAAAAAAAAAAAAAAAAAAAAAAAAAAAAGCCCTGCCAGCTCGCCAACCTAGTGTTCAAGAGTTTTGGGGTCACGAGATTAAAAGACTTACGATGCCTGCGTCTTTGGCGCTTTCAATTTGCTCAGGCCGCGCGTATGCTGTGACTGCAATAATCGGAATGTGCGTCACAATAGTGCCTTCTCTCTCAAGATCGCGTATTTTGCGCGCACATGTTATCCCATCCATGACCGGCATCTCTAGATCCATGAGAATCACGGAAATGTCTGACCCACTCTGCTCCTGTCCGGCCCAAAATCTCGATTTCTGCAAGATTTGCAGAGCCTCAAACCCATGATTTGCCACAAAGGTGTTGTTCCCGCACTGCTGCAGCTGTCTCTGCAAGACTTTCTGGTTAACAATGTTATCCTCCACAATAAGCACGTCGAAAGGTGCTCGAGGTGGACGTGGATTGGAGGCCGATTTGCCGCCAATCTTTGATGCATCGGCGGTTTTTGTTCCGAGTATTGTCGTCGCTGACTCGGGGCTTTTTGTTGTTGTGGTCGTGGTCGTGGTGGTGATGGTGGCGGTGGCATTCTTGCGCCCGAGCTTCAAAGATGAGATAGTGTCATGATTTGTTGGAGGGTGGACGCATCGACGGCACTGGATGTAAAAGTTGAATTTGCTTCCGACGCCTCTTTTTGAAGAAACGCCAATCTGCCCGCCCTGCATTTCGGTAAGGATCCGCGATATGAACAGACCCAATCCAGATCCGCCGTACTGTACGTGCGTACGCGGTGTGGCTTGCTGGAAACGTTGAAACAACAGCTTCATCTCCTCTTCCGCCAAGCCAGGTCCAGTGTCCTCGACAGAACAATGAATATTGATCAGCTCTCCCGTACCCCACTCCTTCTCGTCATTGATATCCATGCTTGAAGTGCGCTGCGATTCATTCTTGTCAAAATACAATACACCTGTCTGTGTGATCTCTGATATATCCCTCGACGCACTGAGATTCACCGTAATCTTTCGGCGATCGCGACCTTGAGTGAATTTTATGGCGTTGGTCATAAGATTTATCAGCACCTGGCTGAGCCTTGAGGGGTCCAGCTTCACCCAGCTGATTCCATGCCGCTCAAAGCTCTCATCGACCTTGCACTCAAAGTCAATATCATGCGCGATCAGCTCGGGCTCGAACATCTTCAGGGCTAATTGCACAACCTTGACGGGCTGCTCATCGCCTGGCGTAACAGCTAGTAGGTGCGAGTCTAACTTCGACAGTGTCAAGATGTCGTTGACGATGCGCTTCTGATGACTGGCACAGAGGTTGACGGTATTCGCCGCATCGAGACACCTGTCCAATAGTTCCTCCACATCCTTTCCCTTTCCATGGCTGTCAAATGATGAAATGTTGCTGCATATTTGATCAGCACACTGAAGAATTGCTGATAGTGGATTCCGCATCTCATGACTAGTGATATCAATAAAGTTTTCTTGTTGTCTCTTTAATTCGACCGCCTCCTCGCGGCGTTCATTCTGCACTTTTTCAGCCCACTTCTGTGATGAAATATCGGTAATACACCCGAAAATCGACTTCAATGTCCCGTCAGGCTTCTTCTCAGGGAAGGCACTCATCAAAACCCACGTGTCAATCGTGGTCCCGTTGCTCTGCTGGGAGCATTTGAAGCGGAACTCGAGCGAAACCGTCACTTTCTCATTGATCAGACTGTCCCACGCAGCTTCCAGACGGGGCACATCTTCGTCCCGAACACTCGTCATCCAGTCGCTTTCGGCATCCTGAGAGCGCCTGTGTCTTGATATTTGCCACCACATGTCGTTGCAATAATTAATCGTTCCATACGCATCGGCGATGAACATGCCGACTGGGGCAAACTCGGCCATGCGGGTGAATCTGTACTCGCTTTCAGTCGCCTGTTGCGTTCTTTCTATCAACTGCATGGATAACTCTTCCCTATCCAAGGCAGCCAATCGTGCTGCCCGCTGCCCGCGCCGAATTTCCTCCTCAAATAGAACAACAGATGCCAGTGATGTAGCCAGCTGCCGAGAGAGTAGCTGAACAAAAAGTCGATAGTCATCGTCATATGGTCTACGAGGATTGGCCCCCAGAACAATGAAACCTGCGACGGCTTCCTTGGTCGTGGTCGGAATTACAGGAAACACGACGACGGTCGTACACGGATGACGGCATCCTCGCCAATCAATACCTTTAAGCAAGTGAGCCGGCAAGGTTCCCGCCTTCTCCGATAGCACGACAGGTGCTCCTCCACTGGACAAACTTTGACGCATGTACGGAGCAAATCCGTCATCGGAAGTTTTGAAGTCGATTACAGCAGGAGCGGCCACATGGCCCGCTGGGATACCAAGAGATCCTTCGAGATTGAACTGCAATGATTGAGCCAGACTACCAGAGTGAAGGGAGGATACCTCGCTTTCGGCATCTTCCTTTGCCGAGTAAATCAAGCTGAATGGCAAGTCGTACTCATTGTATTCGAGACCGGCTAGCAACTGAGGCCAAAATTCCGTTACGGTCGTGGCCGCGGCCACTTTCTCGCCAATCTCTCGTAACGTGTGCATGCGTCTCTCGTTGACCTTTCTGCGTGTATTTTCGAAGCAGGGGTTGTACAATCCCACCACCTCTCCGTCAGAGCCAATAAGCGGCATCATTGCCCAGGAAAAAAATGTCTCCTCGAGAAAGTCATCCCGCTTGATAAACAAGCGATTATCATGCTTCATAGTCGATTCCCCAGACTTCCAGGCATTATCCATAACAGGTTTGATCTCGTCCCAAATCTCGACCCACGCATCCTTGTATCTGCTGCCCATGAGTTGCGGGTGTTTTTGGCCTGCCAGTGAGATGTAGGCCTCGTTATAGATGGCCACGCATTCGGGACCCCAGTACATGGCAGCTGGATGAGGCGTTGCCATTACCAGACTGGACATGGTTCTCAAGTCGGCCGACCAATCGGCCATGGGCCCCAGCGGTGTGGATGCCCAATCTCGCGTTTTCGCAAACTTGATGTGCTCTGGGAGGCTGTCGTCTAAAGGGAGTCTGGTCCAGTCAAAAAACTGCTTGACGGGCTGCACTTGTAGCACCTGGTTTGTGAAATCGTCGGGGTGACGTAGCGGAGGAGCAGCAGCACCGTCGGTACATGTTTCTGGCAGGCTATCCATGATGACATCTTCATCTTGATGGTCGATGACAGTATCGCCAAAGTAGTCTGACGGATTAAGAGGCCGCTCTACACTGTCAACTGCTGGAGTTGTCGGCATTGGTTGCGAAATAACCGAGTTGCTGGTATCCATCGGCAGATTCTCTGGAACGAGAGGCAGAGGCGATCCGGAGCAGGTAGATGGTCTTCTCGAGGGATAGAAATTGGCGCTGATGAAGCGAAATCTTTGGCGTATGGTAGTGCACAACCATTCCAGACCGCCATAGGCGTGAGGGGCTGTTGACGTCGAGTCCATGCTGCTACGTCCCGTTGGCAGGAAGGTGGCCCAGGAAATGAAACGTTCATAGCTACCGACGTCACCAAAGTCAGGCGCTTCTGGTCCAACAAGTCTCAGCAGATCTTGAGATGAACGAAGCGAAGCATTGCAATAGAGAAGTTGGAGGCACACTCCGGATGATAGCGACTGAGTCGCATTGAGCAGGTCGATGAGAAACGTTGGTCTGTCGTCTTGCTCCACGAGCTCAATTGCTCCAATGTTTTGTATCTGAGCAACGCTTGGGGATGCAATGCGAGCATCTGGACTGAAAGCCGGGGCGGACAGATCGACAGAAGAGCCTAGACTGCCCGCAGCGGTGCCTCCAGATATAACGGAGCTCATTGAATTGACGTTGGCGTGTGGAAGTTTGACGGTTGTGACATCGCTGGCCACGTCTTCGGGATTTCGAGAAAGCATACTCGTGCTGGCATCCGAAGACGGGCCGGTAGGCCGGCCCGTGATCCTGGACTTGGTATGAGAGAAGAAGAGAGGTGATTGGGGTTCATCACGATTTAGTGATGGTACTGCAGGACATGAGGTGGTAGAAGAAATCTCCAAGCGTCTGGGAGGCGGAGATCCAATCCGAGCCTTTTTAAAGCGAGTAGGCTCCATATCAGCTTCAGAGGACTTGGGCACTTCTAGTGTTCGCTTTTTCAAATCCCTCAGTTGGCGAGGATGAGCTCCTTCGACTGTGTAGGTTGAGCTGAGAGATGAAGTCGAAGCAGCTCTCGAGGAGCATGGGCGTGCGGTGGCGGTGGAAATGGATTTGCCACGATTGGCCGACAGCGCAGGACGGCCGTGACGCCTAAAAAGTCGTGTCCATCGTCCAGAACTACCCAGTGAATGCCGGATTGACAAAGCTTGGGACAGACATGCCTCGGAGGGCGCGAGCGCGTCGTTGGTAGGGTGGTTGCAAGACACTCTGGTTGCGGAAAAAGGCGCCGCGACATCCAAATCCCGTGCTAAGGCGTCGTCTGATAAAGAGCAAGCAATGGTGTCGCTGTTTGATCTCAAGGTGGCTTTGAAAGGCGAGCTTATGTGGGAACAAGAGAGGTGCTCTTTCTCATGCATGAAGATGCCGAAGTGGGTGTATGGACTTTGTACTCTGTACTCTGGAACCTGGCGCGCTCCAGAGGGGTTTGACTGGTGAGAGGGCGGCAATGAGGCGGCCGATCCGGAAATTGAGAGACAGGATAGACGGGAGACACGGGCGAGGCCTGGCGTCGATCGGGCGGTTGTTGGAAGACAAGGACTGAGCTGGGCAAAATCAATAAATAGGGTTGAACAGTTATTCTCTGTTGTACTGAAGTCGGAAATTTAAATGTTTCGGGTCGGCGTTGAAGCGAGATCGAGATGGCAGAGACGGCGAGACTAGATTGGACTGAGAATGGGTAATGATTGACCGAATGCGCTCAGCATCACATGGGCCAGTAGAAAGTCGAGACTGTCCAGACAGGGCAGGCAGTCGGGGAGCGTCCAGCCAAGTAAGCGACAGTCCGTCAATCGAATAGCGACGGAGCGTGGTAAAGAGACCAGTGAGACCAGACGTCTGGTTCTGGTTAGTAGTTGAGGGTTACTCGAGAGTCGAGAGGTGACGGAAGTGACATCGCAATGGCAGCAGCAGCAGAAGCATGGTATTGTAGAAAAAGACGATGAGGGCCGGACAGAAGCCGGTCAGAGGCCCCGCGCGCGGTGCCAGGGTCTGGGGCAAGGGCAGGCGCAGTGCAGGCAGGTGCAGGTGCAGACAAGAAGTGCGGACAAGTGCAATGACATTATCACTGCCCCACCAAGCTTGTGCCGAAGAAGCTTAGTGCGGTCAGCGATCGAAGAGGTACCAAGCAGGAATATCTGGCCCGTGCGCGCCCGTGCAGCGCGGAGTCGACAATCCAAACATTTTCTTCCTGTGGGCGTACGCAGACTTTCTGAAGAGAGCAGACGCTGAGAAGGCGGTTGACGAGCTAGGTTCTTATGACCCCAACGGTCAGTGTTCTTTCCATACCTAGAACTTCTTCCATTCGCCTTTGGCTTACCTACCGGGTACCTAGGAACTTAGTAAGGTACCTAAAAGTAACTTGGTTCAGCCCCGTTGGTTCGGCCCACTAAGTCTGACCAATCAAGCAGCTCCATCTAGCATTGTGCTACTAGTAGATAGTGGGACAGTCTAGATCCTCTTGCGAAAAAAACGTAAAACTAGGAGTTACTTCAATCACATGTAAAGTGGAGACTCTGCGTGAATGCGCCATGGACAGAAGCTTGAAGGAAATAATGCACGAGAATCCACTGACATATAAGAGGGCAAGAGCCAAGTCAGGGCAGGGACACGTACCCGGAGAATGCTGCTCGACTGCAATAGTTGCTTTTGACCCGGGGGGCATTCTCCAACAAGCGGAGGTTGATCCTGGAGAATGCTGGCGGAGAAAGAATGCCGTCAAGAGTGGCAGGTGGCAGCACCGTCGCTGGTCAGCGCTTAGGAGCAGCTTCGGTCCCGTTTTGATCAGTCGTGCCATGTCAGCCCAAATCACTCGCTCTTCCTTGCATAGCAATTCTTGGAACCGCGGGCCACGGCGGGCGGGCGGCTTCCCATGCTTCCCATGCTTCCCGTCGACTCCTGCGGGCTGCATCCTGCTGTCTGCATCTCCAGCGTCCCGCCCAGCCAATCAGACGCATCCTGCCATTGTCGGCGCTTAAACACCTCTTGGCTCAGAGCTCCTGATTGGCCGGGTGGGTGTGACGGGCTACATTGCTCCTCTCACAGAAGCCCATCCATCATCCATCCATCCATCCACGCGCATGCACGTCGCATCGCATGTCGCATGTCGCATGTAACCCCGTCTTGCATTGTTGCTTGTTGGGAGTGAGCGCGCGAGCGAGCGAGGGGACCGGCGGCAAAGGCCAACGTCTTAAAACCGCCGCGCCCCCAAGCCCATGATTGCCCTGCATTCGTCCCCGTCGGCCAAACGTTGAGCTCTCCTTGTGTGGACTGAGTGATCGCTCGTCCTGCGTATGCTTCTCAAATGATTTGAAGACAGGTGCCAACCGTACATAACAACTGAAAGGAACTCCTCACCGACCGACTTCGACTTCAAGAACCTCCTCCTGTAAAGGCAGCTCGACCGCACCAGATAACAACTGATCAATCGCTTTAGAGGAGAATACTACCTACCACGCCCCAAGCACCGGAACGCCAATTAATCCACAGTTTTTCCCTCACCATGAAGCTCCCATCATTTACATCGCGGAAACCCGGCTCATACCGCATCCTTCGACGAGCTTGGCCAGAAGCGGCAAGAAAGGCAACGGCATGGCTCATGCCCCTCGAGCTGGCCGGCTTGGTGCCCATTCTCACCATATTCGGCCTCGCACAGCCAGACATGTACCGATCGGCCATGTGGGAAATCGGATTCCAGAACAAACTCAACTCCAACCCCAAGATGGTCCTGTACGCATATGCGAATTACCAGCCGTTGCCTGCGGTTCCATTGGTCTGGTCTCAGACGTGAGTTGCAACCGATCCTCCAGCCTGGGGGAGCTTCTTTGTTTCCTATATACATACTGTATATAAAACCATATGTGTACTTGTAGTCGTCAGAGGGTAAAAATTAAAATGGAAAAAGGGCACAAACAAACTCAGCTAACTCTCCCGATGTATCCAGTCTCACCGACTTCAATGTCGCCATCTCCGTCATGTCGCTCTTCTTCCTCCTCGCCAAGCTCATCGCCTTCATCATGAAGCTATGGTATCCCATACTCGCCACCTTTATCAATTGCGGCATGGTAGCTCTCTACATTGTGAGCACATACGGTCAAATTGGACCGGATTACGCAGACGCTCGCTATCCCGCCCCGGCGGCATGGTATTTCCGCCAGGGTTGCGACCTGGCCAAGCGGTATGACAAGTATAGAAGTTGCCAAATTGCGCAGGCGTCGCTATTTATCACGCTCTATATGCTGTAAGTCTGATGTTTTCTTTTTTTTTTTTTTTCTTGTATTCTTCCGCTTGTTTTCTGTTCCTTTTCTTCCCTCTTTTCCTCTCTTCTCTCTTCTGGGCGTGTCAGGCGGCCAAAAGCCATGAATGAAGTCCACATTACTAACGACGGCACCAGCGTCATCTATCTGCTCAACCTGGGCTTGTCAATTTGGGCCATGCTGCCAAGTCCTCGCGCCGACAGGAGTGAGGATAATGATGAGGACCAATTCTCCACGACTTCGGATCCCAAAGGGCGATCGACATGGGAGATGCGCAACATGAAGTCCTCCGAGTCGATTCGCGAATCACCCTTCACGCCAAGGACTCAGGCTTTCCGTACTCTCGATAGGCAGCTTCCCCTGCGACAGCAATGAAGGCTCGCAGACAGGTTCGGCTGTGCACCGCACCAGTTGACGATGAAAAGACTGTATGGGAGAGCTGTCATGAATATCTTGAAGGAGTGACTCTCATTATATGGGATCCGTGTCGTCGTCATTTTCCGTCTATTTCCGATGTGTGCAAACGACCGGGGCTTGTTGCTGCTTTTCGAGAGCATTCGATACATTCATTACGAAAGCGAGTTTATGTGGCTGTGGAGGAGAGAGATTATTCACAAAGAGTTTACCTCTCTTGCCAATTAGTACAGGCACTGCGCGTCATTCGCGCAATGTATCTGTGGAATACTCGCGACTAGTGTGGTAGTCTGAGAAGGGCATTCACAAAGGGAACTCGAGTGTATTCTTGCGTCAACACGATGCTGGATGACCACAAAACGCTGGACTGGGGTTTGTATTTCCTGTTGAATTTATTTCAACTTGCATCACCCCCCCCCCCCCCCCCCCTTCTCTTTTTTGCCTTTGAAAACAGCAGGCATCATATTACACCAACCTAGCCATCTATTTTTATCAACAATAAAAACGACAAGAAGCAATTCCACACGCAGCTTCATCCTGCGCAACTGCCATTCCATGTTGTTGGTCTCGCAATTTCTAAATGAATCCCCGTCAGGGGTCAGGCCCATGTCGCCAATTCCCGGTTTCCCAGGGCCCCTTCCTGCTCAGTCCCGCTGTCTGTCCATACCGCGGGCAAGCAGCCTCAACCGGCGTGGCAATACGTATGGCGGACAAGGTGCACGATGTATGGGGGAAACATGGTCAAATATATGGTTTGCGACACGTGTAGTTTGAAGTTTGGCAACCAGAGATGGTGTACAGAAACGAAACGAGACATGCCCGCTTGATAATCCTTTAGTCTCATATCTCAGATACTAACAGCTGGCGGAGACGCTTGATCCCGTCCGAGGTTGACAGACAGCATCCCCCTACTACAATTTGTCGCCACTCTCCTCGTGCCCGTGTTGCTTGCACAACTGCCGCCACCTGCACCTCCCAAGGGACCTTTTTCGTAAACCTGTCCGCCTCTGGCAATTCCCACCTCATGGTTTCATAGTTGAACTTTTCACCATTGACGCCATCCGGGTAAAGAACCAAGGCGGGCCATTGCGATAATCGGCCTGCTCGGACCATGGCGGAGATGGCGGCCTCGTATCTCCGGAGCAGCGCATCGAGTTTCCAGACGTTGGTGCAATTCATGCCAACGCCCCATGGTAACGCGTTGGCGATGTCGGGGCTCAGCATGGCGTCGACGGCCTCCTCGACTGATGCGCCGCTGGGGAGCGTGAATCGATCGTCTGGGTAGACGCAAGTCATCCAGAACGGAATACTGGCCAGCTCAGGGATGTCATCCAGAGCCCTCCGCATGGCCTTGATCTCATCGACACGAGGAATCGTTTCAAAGGCCAGGTATCCAAGCCGTGAGTTCAGGTCCGTGATGCTTGTGAAGAGCCGCATCCGCTCCGTGTGCCAAGCTTGCAGGGGACCAACCCCGTCATGATGACTGTCGTACTGGCCACTGTATTCTTGACAGGGCTTCATGATGGCTCCGTATGGGCCCATGCTGAGCGCGACTTTGGCATCCTTGTGTTTTGCTTCCTCCGCCACCTTGACCACATCATTGATCAGTCCGGGGATGTCCTCAGAGGGGATCCCGTCGGGATAGTTTACTGTCCTCGTCTGCGAAAAGGCCTCTTTGTGGACCTGGTATGTCGCCGTGAGGATGATGTCCACGGGCACGGTGCCGAAATCGCGCTGACAGGCAAGGAGGGTGTCGCGATCAGAGAGAACGAGATGTGCGGTCCATAGAGGCGCATCATCGTCTAGCTTGACATTGAACTTTCTCATCAGGGACGTGCCCAGGCCGCCGTCTAGGATCAATATGTTTGCCTTCATTATGGTGGTACAAAGCAAAAAGAATGTACAAACAGGACAAGAAAAAAAAAGATGAAAGGGCAATATGCTGGACGGAGTCTCTGCGTTGCGATCGGCCCGGCGCATGTATACTTGCAAGGTCGAAAACCGGGCGCGAAATGGAGCGCGACTCACGGACAAAGAGCGAGCGAGCGAGCGAGTGAGGGAAGATGAAAACAAAGTGATTGAATGCAGCGTCCTTTGGTAGCTAAGCTATCTATGAAGGGTAATTGAAGATGTACATATGTACAATACAAGTAAAAAGGAAACGGATGGAGAGACGTTTACGGCTCTGGGTTTACCATAAGCGGGTATTTCAAATTCCTTGATTATAAAACTATAAAACTATAAATATCGAAATAAGCGACTGTTACAGACCCATTTAAGTGTGTGGAGAAACGGAGCCGATGGAAGTCACGAGACGCAGACGCATGCAGTCAGTCAGTCTGCCGAGAAAGTTACAGAAAATGCGAGACGTTGAGAACAGAGAGACGGAACGACGAGAAGACGAGAAGCGACGAAAGCGTACTGAAGAAGCATCCGCCAACTTTGTACAGTATGGGTATCTCTCCAGTGCAATTCGGGGTCAATCTCAAGGATTGATGAAAGGATGATGGATTATTGATGATGGATCAATGACTCCAAACTGCAATCTCCTACAACAACTACCAAACGCAAACCCGATACGCAAAGGCGCCAAAACAAAGAGGCTCGTCAAGGCACACTTCGGGAGCCTCAAGAACCAATGTACATCATTCCTGAAGTCTCTCTCATCAACCGCCATGCCGACGAGCCACGCAAATTGAGAGTTGCAGTCATTGGAGCAGGTCTATCCGGCATCATTGCCGGGGTTCTGCTCCCGGCCAAGGTTCCCGGCATCGAACTGACCATTTTTGAGAAGAATCCAGATGTTGTGAGTCTGGCCCAGGTGTGAAAGACAATGTCGAGTGCCAAAAGAAAAAGAAGAAAAAAAGGAAGAAGGAAAGCCATGCTAATGTATGCGAAAAAAACTAATAAAAGGGCGGAGCATGGTTTGAAAACATCTACCCTGGCGCTCGCTGCGACGTGCCGGCACATGTGTACCAGACATCGTTTGAGCCAAATACGCAATGGAGCGAGGTGTATGCACAGGGCCAAGAAATCCGACAGTATTGGTCGAGGATGGCAAAAAAATACAAGCTGGACCAGTACTTGAGGCTCTCGCAGCGTGTTGAGCATCTATCATGGGACACCACCACGAGCATCTGGCGCATCACGGTCCGGAATCTTGTCACGGACGAAACCCGCGTGCATGAGGCCGACTTTGTGCTCACGGCCATTGGCCGCTTCAACGACTGGAAGATGCCCGATTACCCGGGAAGCGAGGACTTCAAGGGACTGCTTCGCCACGCGTCGAACTGGGATCCTACCTTTGATGTCACGGGAAAGAAAGTTGCCGTCATTGGCAACGGATCGTCGGGCATCCAACTCATGACCAACCTGTACAGCAAGACGGCACGATTGGACCACTATGCTCGCAGCAAGACGTGGATCGCGCCAGACTTTCTCGGCGATTCCACCAGCCTGGAGTCGTTTCCGATATCAGACGAGACCAGACAGTCGTTCCGCGACACGAATGTCTATCTAAAGTATCGCAAGAATATTGAACAAAACTTCTGGCGCGGCATCGACGGCTGGCTCAAGGGCGCAGAGAGCAATGCCCAAGCACGCGACGAGTTCATCCAGCATGCTCGACGACGACTGGCCAAACGACCAGATCTCGTGGATGCCATGATTCCCGATTTTTCCCCCCACTGCCGCCGTCTGACCCCCGGGCCTGGGTATTTCGAGGCCATCACGTCGGACAAGGTCGAGTACATCCAGACGCCCATCCGACGCTTCACCAAGACGGGCATTGAGACCGTCGACGGCACGCACCGCGACGTCGACGCCATTTTCGCTGCCACCGGCGCCAACATCGATGCAGTGCCGCCCTTTCGTATCGTCGCCAACGGCAAGGACCTCACGGAACTGTGGTCCCAAGGAGGAGAGTACGGCTTCCCATACAGCTATCTCGGCCTCGCGACTCCCGGATTCCCCAACCTGTTGTACATCCTGGGCCCCAACGGCGCAGGCCGCACAGGAACCGTTCCGCACAACGTAGAAGTCCAAGTGACCCTGTTTGCGAGGATCCTGAGAAAAGTCAGCCGCGAGGGCATCAAGACGATGCAGCCCTCCAGGAAAGCAGCCGATGATTTCATACAATACTCGGATGCCTTTTGGAAAACCACCGTCTTGTCCGAAAACTGCAAGTCATGGTACAACAGTGGCGTTCCCGGATCGCGCGTCCACGGGCTCTGGCCGGGCAGCTCATCCCTCGTGTCCATCATATCGAATGACCCGAGATGGGAAGACTGGGAGTACGAGTACCTCGGCGATACTGGGAATCGTCTGCTGTGGTACTTTGGCAATGGCAGCACCAAAAAGGAGCGAGATGACACCTACGACATTACTTCGTACTTGACGGATCCGGCCGAAATGGATTTGAGAAAGCTCCACGAAGGATGGTGGACCGTTTGTTGAGCTGACGATGTAAATTTTTTAATTTTTGTTTTTTTAACAATCTTCCTTTTCCTTTTTGTATCATTTCTTTTCTCCCCCCCCCCCCCCCCTGTCATCTACAACTTACAACTCTATACAAGCCTACCCAAGTCCCATAATTCCAGAGAGCAATGAGCAAAAAAGTTATTTTTCTTTATCGTCTATAGAAGAATGTTGCATCGAAAAATGATTGGTCAAGATTCGATGAACAGCAACTTGAACAACTCCCTATAGAGAACATCCATGCTCCCGCTACAACAGTCACCCCGTAAGCACAGCTCTCAACACTCATCCGCATGCGCAGCACTGTAGAAGAAAAAAATACCGTAAGCCGCCAATTGCGACTATAAAATGACGTTAAACTCAAACACTAGCTTCTCGCGAGCCGTTTGCGTCTCAGAAACCCGGCAGCTTCAGTCAGACCAGTGTGCCGACCAGCCGGCCGACCAGCCGCTCAATATCACTCAAAAAGGCAATAACCAAACAAACAGAGTAAAAAAGCAGTAAAAAGATAAGAAAGTATAAAGACGCCACCACCAGCCACTGGATTAAACTTTGCGGAAAAAAAAAAAGAGAAGGGGGGGATAATCTGGTAGCCAGAAAGTCTGCTCGCGTAAGCAATGACCCGTAAAGTTGCCGCGCCCCGACGAGACTGGACTCATACGTGGTGCGGGGTTATTTGTTTTATCGTTTTCTGTTCTTCACGACGAATACAATTTATTCATCGACTTAAAGCAGCTAGTCGTATGATTGTTCCTACGATAATGCTCATCCGACGAGGCAGTCCCTCGTAAACTAGTCCGAGGGGAGGTTCCCCCCCGTTGGCTTAGTCGAGAGAATGCGGAAACAGAAAGGGGGTGTTATTGCTGGAGGGGTGTGCCCAAGTGGTGTTGACGGAGGCAGTGACCTTTCCTGCCAATGTTGAATAATTTCTTGCGTGTATGATATATCTAGAAGAAACGAAAAAAAGCTGGTGGTAGATTGACTGTTGTTGTGTGTCGTACGGAGCTGCCGGTTCTTATTCACTATTGTTCACGACGATGCTCGCGAGAAAGGATACTTCAATGCAGCCTCAACCTCTTTCTGTCAGTTATGTAACTCGTCAGGGCCATGGTCATGGTCATAGCATGGTCCTGCGGGAGGGTTGCTCGTACGCAAAGACAACGACTCGTTCCATGCAGGGATTCTTCCATGTAGCTCCCGCCTTGGACGTTGCAGCCGTCCCGGACGAGCATGATGATGATGATGACGAGGAAGAGGACGAGGCCCAAGACGAGTTCAGCCTCGCCGATTCTGGCACTCGTTGCAACACGGTTGAGCTCTCAGCCCTTATAGAAGCATACGTCAACGCAGGATCCCTGGTCGGACTACCAGCATCCATCATGGTAGACGGCGTCAACGTACAATTCAGTCCTCACAAGCCAGCTCGCCGAGCCGCCTTCCTCTACTGTTTATCAGCAGGCATCTCACCCCATCTCCTCCCCCTGACGTACCGCAAAGTCGACAAGCACAAGGCCAGACGCATCGCCTCCCTATACGAACAGCTACAGCCGTCCCCCAACGACCCCGTCACCCAAGCCTCATACCGCGCCCTGGCCGACGAAACCCTCGCGCAATGGACCTTTGTCAAAGCCACGGGCCTGCGCGTCGAATACAGTCCCACCAGGACCGGACAGCCCGATCCGTACGCCAACCCCAGACGGCTCATCCTCGACGTGAGGCACAACAACCACCTCTTCGTGACGGAAACGCGCTCCGCCTACGGAAGCGCGTCCTTTGAGCTCGACCCCCTGAATCCTCTGCTGGAGGAGGTGACCGAGGAGCGCATCTCCGGCGAGGTGCCCCTCGTGAATGACATTCTGCGCATCGTCCACGATTACTTTGGCCACACGCGCGAGGGTCTTGGTTTCCGCTCCGAGGGCGAGTACAACGCTTGGCGGGGCCACCTGGCCATGTATTCGCCGCTGGCGAGCCGGGCCATGACCATGGAGATGTGGGTTCAGAACTGCTGGATCAACTACGGGCCGTTTGGGGCCAGGAATCGTCGTGCGAGCATGGAGGATACCAAGTTTCCGGCGCAGAAGCTGGGATTGTTGCCCGAGTGGGTGTCTGAGGAGTGAGGGACATGACTGGGGGGTGAAGATGGCCGAGGAAAAAAGAAAACAGAAAAGGACTGTCTATAATAAATGTAAAGTCTTTGCATTCTACGAGTAAATCACAAATATAGTTTTACAAGGTAAAGCATGTTTTACATGTATATTCTTATATGTTTCACTGTATTTATAAGTGAGTACAGGTCATTCCGAACATTTCGCCATACAATTTTAGTAAAAAGACTTTCGAAAATACCTACGACCCACTGTATATACAAAGGTAAGAGTTATATTCAGTTAGTGAGGGGGAAAAAAGAAAGAGAGAGAGAGAGAGAGAAAATAAAATAGGGGGAAGGGGGCAATGGATAGGGAAGAAAATGAGGGGGAGAGGAGGAACAGAAATGTAAATAACACATCTACTGCGCTCATATCATTGGAAAGGATGGTCTCTACACGCACCACATTTTATTCAAGTATCCTAAAAGTTGTCTGTATGCTCCCTGACTCGACGCTCAATTTCTCGCCCAATCCGAAGCGGCTCCTTGCGACTCTTGCGCGAGATTACGAGGAAAAAGGCAATAAAGTTACCATACACTTGGCCTGTTTTGGGGTCCAGAACTTGTTCACCGTCCTCCATGAGATTGGCACAAAAGACGACATGAGCCCCCAGATCCTGCTCTTGGCCCGCTTTCGTCGGGTCTGCTTGGAGAACTTTCTTACAGATGTCTCCATATTTGTACGTGCCTCCTTTGAGGGCCGAAACATACAGGAGCTGCATAAAGTACTGCGCACCGGTGCGGAAAGGCTTCGATAACGCTAGGATGCGGCTCTTGTCGGCTAGGGCGTTCAAGAGAGAGATGCAGTAGTATGATACGCCGTATGCTCTTTCAGTGGCTTCGGCCTCTTGCCATCCTGGTGCTCTGGGATTAATCTCGAGGAGGAAGACATCTTTAGGTTGTGTCGTCGTCGTTGCCGATTTGTCTAGCTGCAGATCGATGAGCCCGTCTGCGTCGGAGGCATCTACGGCATAGTGGCAGCTGGAGTTGCGCAGCTTCGCCTCGATATGCAACATGGCATTTCGAAAACCGGCGGCCAACGAAAGCTCATGCAGCTTTTTCTGCAGGGACTCGACTTCAGAGGCAGGCAGGTTGGAGGGTACCATGTTTGACGTCTCCACAAAATTAGGCACTCGGGTCCCAGCATCGCCAGTGATGCCATCTCCAAAACTCGGGAAGTCATCATTGACCTCGAAAAAGACAACCTCGCCATCAACGAGCACCATGTTAGCGTCGACCTCTGGTCCGTCAACATAGGTCTCAATGACAACATCGTGGCCATGCCAGGCTGTGAAAGCTTCGCGCCATAGGAGAGGCGCTTTTTCACGCAATTCTTCCTCGTTGTGCACTTTCCAAACGCCCTCTGAGGACCAGCCCTTGCACGGCTTCACGATGAGGGGGTAGGGAAGCTGCGGTCCGTCCTTGGCAAGCAACGCCTCCAACTCGTCCTGAGATCGAACCAGTCGGCAGAACGCATTCTGGTCTAGCTGGCGTGTCCTGAACTTATTTTGCGCCAAAGCCACAGCGTCTGGAGATGAGGTATTGAAATTGAGCTGAGTAGCAGCATTGGCGATGATGGTATGAAGATGTTCATCCACACTGATGATACCATCCAGACGAGTTTCCTCCGTCTTGCGTTGTTGGTAGTCTCGTACAGTCTGGACGATGCGCTCGACTATACTCTCATTCGGCTCCATGTCCATTGCGACGAACTCTTCGCGAAGGTGCTTGTACGTATCTTTTGCTAACCAGTGACTGGCGTCGTCAAAGGCCACGATTCCAATTTCCAGTGATGCAGCCGCCCGCAAATAGCCTTGGACTTTGGTAAGGGAGCCAGCTCCCACGAGAGCCAGTCTCTTTCGGTGGATTGGGTTTGAGGACAGCCATGAGAAAGAGATTCGGTTGATCAACTCATCGTCGATGGCCGTAGATGTGGAAGCCGTAGTGGATGAGATGTCGTTTTGTATCTGGATAGCGCCATAGCAGCAGGGAAGCAAGCTCGATAGGCCCATGGACTGATAGGTTTCGATGGTACTGCCTTTGATAAATTGGCCCGCTGTTGCAAAGCCCTCTACTTTGATGACTTGGGGGCAATCAATCATCCGCCGCCCAAGAAAGTCCGACTGTATAACATATCCGGACTGCGATGGCAGCAATAGTTTGACCAATCCCGTGCTTGTGCTAGCAACTTGGCGTAGGAATTGAGCGGCTGGGCATTCGGATGTGGCCGATTCTTGATCCAACGTCGCTGTGAGTTTCTCTGACATGCTGTTGAGGTCGATGGTGATGACTACGGAGCCAGTCTCTTCGGGCAAAGCACAAGGACGCCATTCGTTTCCTGTATCAGACTTGACAAGTGACTCTATTCGTCTCGATAAATCAGCAGGTGAATGACAGTAGCACGCGGCCAGTTTATCACTTCTTACCCATCTTTTCTCAGTTTCTCAATTGTTTCTGCCAACAGAGGCAATGAAACCTTGGCCAGCTAAGCTGCGAGCTCAATGGTCAGTCAATAATGAAGAATTGGTAGGTCTGACAGCCAGCTGGCTCCTCAAGCCGGGTTAAACAAGAGCTTGGATAAACGATGCGGCCAGAGGTTGGATACTGTGAGAGGTGATGGAAAAAGCATGGGAAAAGGTGTTTTAAACCAAGAGGTGAAAATGCGCATTTATCTCCCACAACTCAAACACACGCCATGGTATGTATATGTACATACCACATTACAATATACTGCAGTGTACATCCATCCCTCTGACTGCGCCAAGACGCCAACGAGGTCCCGGAGGAGACGGAACCGATAACCCGCACATGCCTGCAGTGCGTGCTGCACCGACACCTGCAAGATTTGAAGATGACCTTGACGTCCAAACGCCCCCTGTTGGCTGCGAAGTAGATCGCGATGTAGCTGCTTGGTACTGTAAGAGGTTGCTGGTACCTTTATTATCAGATAGTTTCTGATAAAACTCAAGTACCTCCTACCTTCCTTGGCGCCTTGTCAGCGCAATCATCAAAGGCGATATCAGCGATAACTCCCGCCGTTGACCAGAGAAAGTACCACTCTCCGCCAGGTGTTTGTGGCTGAGGTCCGGACCCATATCATGATGGAAGAAGAAATAAACGGGGCCAATGCACGATGCACGGTCCACTCCGCCTCTTGCCGTCAGCAACCCTCCACTCCACTTTCACAGGGAGTAGGGACCCGACTGCTGTGTCCTTGACCACCGCATCAGGCAAATAGTGGCCGTCTCGCTTGACTGGTTCTGCTCAAGAGGTGGACCACTGCCCTATCCAAAAGCACAACATTTGACCAAAACAGCTCGCCCAGAAGAACAGAAGCCATGATGACCTCCGACAGCAGGTTGGTCCCATCCCAGGTTCGGTCTGACTCGTCTTGCTATTGAACACGGCAGAGCGCTTCTATTTTTATGGCATGGCGGCTGCTTTCGTGAAGTTCATGCAGAACAACGGCCATGTCCCGCAGCATCCTTGTCCTTCTTGGCTGGGGCCTGTCGAGGACTAGCCTCACGACGTTCCACCCCCTTCTTCATCGTGTCGCTATTGATGCCGATGCGCGCCTCGCTGGCAGCTGACAAGTTGCCAAGGTCGATACAAGGTCCTTTTGCATCACATCTGCTTGCTATCTCGCTGGTGCGAGTCTCCTGGTGGCGTCTAGTCTGTTATCTTTCGCCGAACCATGTGGCGCTTCTGATCATGGCATTGTTAGTGCTGATTTTCCGTCGCTATGTCGGTGGTCAACGGAATGATGGCTGCCTTTGTCAGCGATCAGTTGCCCCCAGGAATATGTGCTCATCACCAAAGACACGAAAACAACGACGAGCAGGTTGTTCTTCGGCCAAGGCGTCTCATCAGGAAAGCAAGCACGATGGTCGACTCCCTTGGACCGACGGTTTCGTTGAGCAAGTCGGAAAGCGTTGGCAGTGTGCTGCATCCAAGGACGGCACCATTTCCAATTTTTGTCAGCATTTTCTCCTAGATGCTCATCACTGACGCTCGAGGCCTTTTCCGAGATGCTATCTTTCCTCAGCGGGCTATGCATTGGCTTTCACCATGGCGCCTACTGACTTGAAGAATGTGCAGCAGGCCTCGTAGGTCTAGGCTGTTCTGGCTGCGGCCATGGGGATTGTGATGCTTGCACTTCTGTTATCAATGAGGATGAATAAAATGGAGAGACGTAGACGGTCACAAGAATGGACTGAAAACATGCAGGGCTCATCTTGGAAGCAGTTTATCCAGTTGCTCGGAAAGAGCCTCGATTCCAGCCTACTTCTTGCCTCGTTGCAGCATGATGAACTGCAGAACAGACTCTGAGTTACCAAACAAACGAGTCTGTTCAAACGTCTCCAAGTGCAAATATCGCACGCTTTGAGAGCCAACCCAATCATGTCACATTTTTCTATGGGAAAATATTCCTACGCCTGTTTCGATGAATCAACTACAAGAGAAAATCATCCCTTGTTCGCCATGTATACGTACATACATACATATGTACGTATACATGGAGATGCCTCCAACCTGTCTCCCTACCACATCATGGATCCAACCACACCGTATTCCGCTCAACTCCATGATCCATGAACCATGTCGTCCGTCAAAGTCGGGTCGTCCGCGTTGCTGAGCAGCCTTTAGACGCAAGTATGACCCAGCTTCGATGGCTATGTGAATCGCCAATAGTCCACAATGGGGCACCTGAGTCGCGCCTAGTAAATCAGCGTTGTCGAGGTTCGTCAACTCATGACTACTACCCTTGACGGACAAAGGCGAAGGCGAGAAGCAATCTTGTTTGCGATCTGGTGTCCTGGCCGGCGCATTTTTTGCATCAATGTTGGAAACGTGTGTGTTGAAAAATGGAGACTCTCGTGAGGCAGCTCACCGCCTTGTTGAACGGCCCGCCAGCTGGAGATGGAGGATCGGCGCGTAGGCCATGGTCAGCCCTAATCCCCGGATGACTTGGATCCGGCCATCTAAAATTGATTCCGCTGTAATATCCGTTGTGGCGGAGAAAGCATTCATACATGATACATCATGTATCCTGTGAGTTAAGGCCATGGCGGTATGGCAAGGGTATTAGCAAACAACCTCTCCTCTCTGAGCATTGTGACACAGTCTCCTTTTGTCGTTGTCAAAAGAACCACATGCAGCCAGACTCCACTGGGGTCCCTGGACGGTGGTGGAGTTGCTGCATGTGGGTAGCCGGCGGCAGGCGGCGGGCGGGAGCTGCCTTGTTTTCTCTTGTAGCGCAGCGGGCTGCCTGAAGCATGATTGGACCAGGCCAAGCTCCACCTCACCCCGCATCTGGTGTCTGCCCCTATTGTGTATTGTGTACCATCCATTGACTGCTCTCGTACTTGCATGTGGAGTCTGGCACGTCTGGTACTTAGTCCCGACTCCTCCACCATCTCCATGACCACATTCGTGCTGGCGCCAACTTAGCTCAAACCGTCGCCCTCCACCTCTCCAGACTGCTCTTAGCTTTGTCTAGAGCAGCCAATCTGCGACTTCTCATTCTTGGGCCCTCGGCAGCCTCGTGAGTTGTTCAGTCATCGCTACACATTCAGCTGTGAGCTCTCAAGTAGACGAAGTTTCTTCGTCGTCGACCATCCGAATGGCCTTGTTCCAGAGACTGACAGCTTCCGCGTCCAAGCTGCGCCTTTCTCCCACCGTCTCGTTGATTGTATCTCGATACGCGTCAACAATGGCTCCTCAGGTATAGCTTGCCCTTGACAAGCCGCCATCTATTTTCTGGCATGTATTCTTCTGACCTCGAACCTAGTTGAAAGACCCGTCGCTGCTCAAGCAAGACGTTACCTATATCAATGGCGAATGGAAAGCAGCCAGATCGGGCAAAACTTTCAAGGTCAACGGTATGATCTTGCTCGCTTTTATCCATATCTCAAAAAAAAAATTTAAACAAATTTTTTTTAAAAAAATGGGCCGGACAGGAAAGGAAAGGAAAGTCTAACCATTGTACAGACCCTTCTACCGGTACCCTCATTGGCACCGTCGCCGAATGCAACGCCGACGATACCAAGCTGGCCATCGAGGCTGCTGCCGATGCGTTCCCAGCCTTTCGAAATCTCACCGGCCGTCAGCGCGCCAAGCTGCTGCGCAAGTGGTACGATTTGATGGTGGAAAATGCAGACGACATTGCCAAGCTCATCACATGGGAGAACGGCAAGCCTGTTGCTGAGGCCAAGGGTGAAGTTGCCTATGCCGCCAACTTCTTCGAGTGGTTCAGCGAGGAAGCTCCACGCACATACGGCGACACCATTCCTGCTACCGTGCCTGGGAACCGCGTATGGACCGTCAAGGAACCCGTCGGTGTGTGCGGATTGATTACTCCGTGGAATTTCCCCGCCGCCATGATCACCCGAAAGATTGCGCCTGCCCTGGCCGCCGGCTGTACCGTTGTCTGCAAGGTCCCTGGCGAAACGCCTTATACAGCCCTGGCTGTTGCGGAGCTGGGTCATCGAGCAGGCATCCCCAGAGGCGTCGTCAACGTTGTGACGACGCTCGAAAACACCCCCGAGATTGGCGAATTGCTCACCACCGACCCAACGGTGAAGAAGGTCTCTTTTACCGGTTCTACCACCGTCGGCAAGCTCCTCATGAAGCAGTCGTCCGGAACCCTCAAGAAGCTGTCTTTGGAGCTCGGCGGCAACGCTCCCTTCATTGTCTTTGACGACGCCGACTTGGACACCGCCGTCGCCGGTGCCATAGCCTCGAAATTCCGTGGCACAGGCCAGACCTGTGTGTGCGCGAACCGCCTCTACGTTCAAGAGGGCATCTACGACAAATTCGTCAGCAAGTTCACCGAAAAGGTCAACGCCTTCAAGGTGGGCAACGGATTCGACGAGGGGGTCACTCACGGTCCCTTGATCCACGACCGCGCCATCAACAAGGTGGAGGCCCACATCAAGGATGCCCAGTCCAAGGGCGCCAAGATTGTCGCCGGCGGTCACAAAATACCCGACCTGGGTGCCAACTTCTTCCAGCCCACCGTCATTCGCGACATGACCTCGGACATGGCCATGGCCACGGAAGAGACATTTGGTCCCGTCGCCGGCATCTTCCCCTTCAAGACCGAGGCCGAGGTTGTCAAGATGGCGAACAAGGTCGAGGTTGGCCTTGCAGGCTACTTCTTCTCCCGGGACCTACAACGTGTGTACCGCGTAGCCGAGGCGCTGGAAGTCGGCATGGTCGGCGTCAACACGGGCATAATCTCTGACCCAGCTGCTCCGTTTGGTGGTGTCAAGGAGAGCGGTTTCGGCCGAGAAGGATCCAAGTACGGCATCGGCGAGTACCAGGTGACCAAGACGATTACCTTTGGCGGGATGGGCCAGCCGCTGCAGAGCTAGGAATGATGTTATTTATATGGGGCAGAACCTAAAACGTAATGCATGAGGTTGGTTATGAGCTGTGAAATCATGGACCTGGCATGTGTCGCGTTCAAAAAAGCAATGCCTTGGGTCAATTTTGGTCCCTGTTTGTGTCGAGATTTTTTCTTTCGCGCCTTTTTTCTTTTTTTCTTTTCTTTTCTTTTTTTTCTTTTTTTTTTTTT